>ML685786.1:3261662-3326332 GCA_007922175.1 Pelusios castaneus | reverse complement strand
TCCCTCTAGTGTTCACAGGTACGTATTGCATTCGCTCTGCCCTGCTCCATGTCCCGGTTCCTGGTCACTATCGTAAATGTTCTCAGCAGGAGGCTGCCTTGCTGGTGATTGTTTTACAGAGAGAAAAAGACCGGAGTGTCTTTGCCTTCGAGCACTTTCTGGCTGGAAAGCCTAGATGACAAAGACTGTGAGGGTACCGGCGTAGCCAAGACCTCAACGCACTGGGGCTTCAGAGGAGAAATCCTCCGCCCTTTGGCTGCCGCGGAAAGGCGTGGTGAGCAGGAAGCTGACACTCATTTGACAGCCTTTCCCCACTCTCTGGGCCAACTGCAATGTCCCGTCCCCTCGCTCCCCACCCGCCAGTTGTGGGGAAAGTGTTGGCATCTGTGGCGTTCTCAACACCGTGACGAGCCGCCCTGCAAAACCAGCTGCCGGCCAAAATGTCAGCTCGCAGGCTCCCTAGATGAAGCAGAGAAAGCCAGTCCCCGGTGATTAGCCCTCTCGTTCTTCAGTGCCATGGCGGAATTCGTTAGCTGCGGTGAAATCCTGCTCCTATTAGCAGCTCCAGCGTCTATTTAACAACACCCCCTGGCATTTGCTGATGGCAGGAAAGGCGTGCAAGCTTTGTCGTTTAATTGCCCAGCACATCAGGAAATGTCAGCATGCACGTGACCCATTTTTAATGTAGCAGCACAAAACAATGAGCTTTTCACAACACACCTGGCAGGCCTGCCGCGCTTTGCAAGCACGATCCAGCTGGCGGGATGACGGGTGGCGAGAGAAAAGCTCTGCCCTCCAACAGGAGAATCGGGCCCTCAGGCGGGGTTTTAAAGGTGCAGCCTGCTACCCACAACTGAACAACAGTATTGCTCTTGCCCTGTCTTCCAGGGGTTGGACAGATCCCAAATTTGTTGGATCCCCCTGATTTATCCACTATCAGCACCTACTGAATCCCAGATAGCTCCCTCCATGCCCCCGAAACACCTAATTCCTCTCTCCAGACCTCCCCTCCCTCCCTACTTGGGGATCAGAGAAGGCACCATGGGGGTGGCAGCAAACAGAAGTTGCCTACGCATAGAAATTTCTAGGCAGCGAACCATTCTGGTGCCGGGATTTTGGAACGACGGGCTTGGTCAAACGGAAGCAGGCACATCTGACAAAGGACACATTCGCTAACATCCGGTAAACATCATTCGTCAGCCTCCAGCCCCAGCCTCCATCGGGAGGAATTACTGATGTGAGACACAGCTCTTCAGCTGCCTGAAGCAGGAGAGGGAGGCAGGTAAGCTGTTCAGAAACATCCAGGCACATCTGGGCAATGGAACCACCAAAGGACACTAGTATCCAGCGGGCAGATTCTCTCCGTGTTGCCGAAACATTTTGGAGCACATAGGATTTGTCAGCGGATTGGCCAGTCAGGGCCACCAGCCTGTCTCCAATAGCTGATGAGACGGGGAAAATGGGAATTGCACCATAATGTCACTAGCCATCTGTGCAGGGTTTTACCTTCATATATTGAGCCTTTCCTGCCCCATCTCACTCTACAGCTGTGATTACCAGCAATCAAAAACCCCTCCAGAGCATTCCTGCAAAATTCCCCTGCCTCTTTGCCCCAGGGACAGGAGAGATTTTTGAACAGATGAATAAAATCTAACCTGATTTCATCCTCTTGGTCATTATGAAAGGAAATGACTTCTGGGCTAAGCTGTTTTCACGACGTGTTGCAAGGCGATTAGGCCTTGAGCTCAGACTGGAGGGAGGTGAGTCTACCTCAGCCTCACGCCACTGTGCACGGGTGTGCACGTTTGCATGAAAACACAGTCTAGCGTTAGCAGGGTAGTTGGCTGCTGCAGATGTGCAGAGCTGCTGGTGTGTATGTAGGAATGGATCCCAGAAGCAGAGTGAAAAGTTGCGAGCTCTGTATCCCAAGCCTGTCTGTGGTTACCCCATGACCACGGTGTTTGTGTGCCTGTGGCCGCAGTGGTACGAGCACCCTGGGCTGCAATACAGGCACAGCATCAGAATGAGATCTCCCTTCCCTGGGCAGCCAAGCACTTGAGCCGGGGGAGCGAAAGCGGCCGATGTTCTGGAGTCTGATGGGCTCTTCCCGGTGAAGCACATCTGGAGCAGAGCCGGACCTTTTCTCCTTTCTGGCTGTAGAGAGAAGCGAGGCCGAGCAGTGAAGGCCAAGCAGGGAGAGCAGAGTATGCACAAGGCAATCCAGGGGGTGCTGGGAGACGCTTCTCCCTATTTGCCTCGTCTTTGTCCCCTATTCTAGCAAGCAGCGGGGAGGCAGCAAAGCGTGACAGATAGAATACAGTGGGTTAGAACCCCACCTCTGCTGTGGGGTGGCTTTGGGGACAGCATCAGAGCTGCTAGTTGTCCACTGGAACGGTCTGACCGGCTCCATAACAACCGAATCAGGCTAAAACAAAGATGCTCTTGTCCCCGCTTCCCTGCTTAGGGCTGCCTGTGTTGGAAACCCTCCTCTAACGGGTTCCACATCCATGGCAGCCCAACCAGATCCTTATTCTCCATCTGGCTGCCCACTCTCTCTGTTCCACCCTGGTTAGAACCGCTGTCTGCTTGCAGTGGCCCAGGCGTATCTGGTTCCTGCCCTCATGGAGCAGCAGAAACAGCCGTCCCGGAGTGTGCCTTTTAGATGAATAATCCCAGTAATGGGACAAAACAGTCAAAACCCAATGAATCCAAAAGGTTGCGATTTTATTACATATATATTATATATGAAATGCGCACAGTGGATTAAAATAGGCAAAGCTATTTGGGTCCCAGAAGCTCCGTCTCCATGGAAGTTGCATGAAATTAGCAACCACTTCCAAAGTGCCTGAACCTTCTCGCCTGAGCTTGGGAATTTCTAACTCGGTTCCATTTTGGGACTAGCTTTTCCGCTCTAAAACCAGGTCCTTGCTGAGTGATTATATTTGTGTGTCCTAGGAAAACATAGGAATGATGCAGCTTGTGCGTGACCCTGCAACCAACGACGTGTAATTTGGGCCGGGCACCAAACCAAAATCGTGGGAAATATTTGATTTGCCTTCACAAACAGCTCTGTTCAAACAGCTGTTCTTGGAACTGAGCATTCTGCTTATTCTATTTTGATGTGGGTAGTAAAGGCCGATCTTGCAAAAAAATTTACACTGGTCTTGGGCAACACAACACATTAGCCCCGAAGAAATAATCATATTTTATATTTGTTTAGTGCTCTTCATCCTATAGCACTTTTACAAAGCGCTGAGTGCTCTCTGCACACAGCACCACCAAAACACAGCTGTGTTTGGGGTGGAGGATAGCAACCAGCACGCTGCAAACTACACAAAAGTAGAAGGAAGGGGACATCTTGGCAACAGGAGACACAGATGCAGAATTTATTCTGTTTCGCTCAAGGATAAAAGGATGAGCTGATGTTGAGGCTCCAAGGAATCCCACTGTTCCAAATCTGACAGACAGTGCACAGTATGTATGTATATCGGGTCTGGATCTGATCTCACTCACACCTGTGTACCTGCACTGGCCATATTTCCACTCTTCCCCTACGATCTGTGTAGTCACTTCCTCCAATGGGGTAAAATTCTACATCAGAATCATAGCAATTTATGCTAACTTTGCCCCAGCGCAGGATGGCCATAAATGGGGCGCACTCGCTGTTGTGGAGTTATTCCTGATTTACACCATAACAGAATCAGATCCATGAGGCTCAGAGATGTACACTTCAAGTGTCCCACAGAAAGGCTCAGTTACCCACAATTGGATTCCAGATGTGATGCAAGTTGGTTTTCAGCCGAGAAAAGTCTCTTTCTCGAAGAAGCCCATCTAATAATACATAACCAGACTGTCTTGCTGGGTGAAATATTACTGTACCACAAAACTAATAGAGTAGGAGTGAGTCTGGCTTCTGACAGAGAAAGTAATGGGATTTTTAGCTGATGCATCTGAAAAGCTCCCTCAGTGGGTGGGTGAATAGTGCCGGGGTTTGATAAGAAGTTCCCTGTGGGAGTAGGCAGCAGAACACAGACTACAGACGCCCCAAAACCAAGGAGGTTAATGACAAACACCTGTCAGGGATGGTCCAGGTTTACCTGGTCCTGGATCTGACTTCTCAAGGTCTCTTCGAGCCCCACGTTTCTACGATTCAAAAAGTTGAACCCGGCTCCTGCCACTGTGTTCTGATACTTGAAAACGAGGGGGATCTAGGCGAGACGCACGGCGCAGGGGAGGGAAAGAACGTAACAAACGTGAGCCGAGCACAAGGTAGGAGCGTTTTATAATCAGAGTCGTAGAAATGTTGGGCGGGATGGGGCCTCGAGGGGTCATGTCCTGCACACTGAGGCAGGGCCAAATAAACCTAGACCATCCCTGGCAGATGTTTGGGGCGGCAGGTGTGTACGGCGAGGAAAGGCTAAGCCTTCCCTGACAGCCATGTGTATCCCTGCCCACGCTCTGCCCCTCCACTGCCGCATCCCAGCCTGTCTGCTCCCTCTCACTGCCGGCTACTTCTCCCCTAAAGGGGCTGGAGCACACGCAGCCCAGCCAGGATTGGGGTTTCTGGGGCCAGCATTCGTGTCTCCCCGGGCTCCAAGGAGCATCCCGGCCGTGGGCTGGCCAGCCCAGTGCCAGGATGGGTCAGTGTGGGTCACCCAAACCAGCACTCCAGCAGTGGTGGGGCAGGCTGGCACTCAGCGCTGGGATGGGCCAGCTGGCTTGGCATTCGGGCCACCAGAGCTTGGCAGCCTGGGCCAGGGTTCCTCTGGCCAATATAGGGGGCTGAAGCTCCAATGGAGGTGGGGGGAGAAAGGGGCAGGGCTGGTGGGGTCTCCCCAAACAGCAGTTCACTCACTGCCCATGTCCAACCTCTTTCCCAAAACCTCCAGTGATGCAGAGTCCACAACCTCCCTTGGAAACCTGTTCCTGAGCTGGAAACTCTAAAATACTAGAACAAAGTGTAGAGAGCTTTGTGCCTGTCTCGGGGGTGCTCTGTGCCTTCCTGCCGCTTGCCAGGCAGAGAGCAGGGCAGCAGGAAATCAGTCGGGTTAGACAAGAGGATTCATGGGGGATTTCCCTTTCTCTGCGGCAGGAGGCATTTCGTTGTCTGTAAAAGGTGTCTCGGGAGCACAGATGGCCTGTGTGGTCCTTGCACTGGCTAGGGGGTCGGGAGCAGGGGTTCTCCTGCTGACTGTGTGGCAGATGCCCTGGGTGGCTCACTTTTCTGTGCCTATGCTAGGCAGCTAAAAACTTTTAAGGCTCTGGGCTGTACAAAAGAGGTCACGATTCCTGAGTCTCCCTTTAGACTCTTTAGCACACAGACTGTCCTGTACAACGTGTAGCTTAATGTGGCTTTCCTTTCGGTCATGGCCCACAGACACTCCCGTCTTGGAAAAATCACGACTCTAGGATGCCACGGGCTCCCGTGACTGGCTGTTCTATGCCACAGAATTTAAGCATCCCTAATATTAACAATCTACCTGTCTTCAGTTTAGGGTAATCAGCCCTTCAGGCATGCTGGGATTGCCTGTAATTATTTCCACACATCTGCCACGCTGGTTAAGTCCATTTGTATGATGGTTAGTGGATTGACTGGTATCTCGTCAACCGCTTACCTGCCATTCACAAGACTAATAACTCAGTAGGACCATAATTATACGTTCAGTGCTGATCTCGTTTAGTTAATTAGTTAATGCCAGCTAGATGTATCGCTAATGAGATTGGGAACAGCCCATCAATATTTAATACACCTGCATCTTTACTAATTCTATCCTGTACTAATTCTATACAGTGTGCTTCGCCCATCTTCCCGTCTACAGCGACATCATCCAGTTTTGTGTGCGATAGACACCGAGGCACCAGTTCCGCTCCGTGTGATTTACAACTCCCTGAGGTTTCTGGTTTAGTTTATCTCCTGCTCTTAAGTGGATCCCTCTTTAAAGACTGTGCGGCTCAGAGAAAAGCTGAAACCAGAACCCAAGATCTGAGGGTCCCTGATACTGGGAGGTTGGATTCAGAGCCTAACTATGAAGGTCGGGTTCTTCTTTGTAAAGACGGAGAACATAGATTTGGAGTTGCACAGTGTCCTGCTGTGAGTACACTAGCCAATAGGCTCCGTCAACACCCAATTCTGCATTCCTGGCACACCTCAACTCCCAGGGCAAGATCTGGCCCACAATTCAAAGAAAGTGCGCAGTAAAAAACGGATATTAAAGCTTTCGTCCATTGTAGCCCTGCAGATAATATAGTGATGGGGACAGGAAAAGATAGACACATAGTACCTTATTTTTGCAATAAAATTAGCTAGTGCTTGATGCAGCTGAGAAAGACCATTGTTGAACCTGTCTATAATTAGGGTTTGAATGTGCTTTTTCGCATCTATACAATTACCCGAAGAATAGAGTTTATGGCACAAGAAATTCACCTTGTGGCAATATTTGCCCTGCCAGCCAATTTTATTTCAAGAGCTCATTAGCTGGAAACATTGCCTCCCAATCGGAAGATGGTATGAGTGTTGTTTTGAGCCTGAGGGCAGAGTTCAGATTTTGTTTGAGGTTTTTATTTCCAACATTGAAAAGAATTTAAAAAAAAAACAAAAAAAAAACCTCAGCAATTATGTAACTCAAAATCTGTCAGTGGGTTTGGCCGGTGCCGAGTTATATGAAAAGAGGAGCAGACAACTGAGCCGAGATACAGTTTGGCAAACTGGTACCGTGAGAAGCTGCGGTTAATTTGTGTTTCAGTTCTGAAGGCCTGGTCCAGATCTGGAAAAAACACTTATCAATTATCATATTTTTAAAAATATCAGTCATTAGACGCTGGAATGTAAAGAGCATCAATCTTACTGCACAAAGGTTTCATATGCTTTTTTGCTACAGGCATAGCCATAAGCTAAGTGTTACAGCCATTGCGTACTTGAGAAATCTCACCGATGTTCAGAAAGGGCAGGAGTGTGGGGCCAAAATGACGTGTAAACTCACTGCACTGTGGTGTATCATATACGTGTATTCTCCTCTAAGAGAACCATCTTCTATGGGGAGTGAACACAGGAGCTCTGGAGCTAATATATGGGGTAACGAACCCAGCCCCACAACTCTGGAGCAGATTCATACGCCTCTCCATATATGTGTGAACTAGTAAACTGCAATGAGTAGTCCACATCTAGAGAGCTGTAGGAAGCTGCTTTATAGGTTACATACAGAAAAACTGGTTAGAAAAACCTGCCTAATTACTTATTCATTACCTAACAGAGGCAATCAAAATTCTCGCTTTATTGCCATGGAGCGAGTGGGTGGATGAAATGAGTTACTGCCACTCTTGAAGGAGTTTTATTAAGAGCTGCTGAAAAGAGCTACAAAAAGGAAACCATCTGTAGTTCACACCAACAAGTTTTATTGATATTACAACATCCAGGAACGACACACTGCACAATCCTGCGCGCCATCTCCTAGCTCCTTGTCTATGTACCTCTGCACAGACACAGAGCCATCTTGTAACAAGGGTAATCTACTTCACCGTTGGTCAGAACGTCCGGTCCCAACAAAATCCAAATGCTTCAAGAAATTGGGTCAATTTCACTGAGGAATTTCATTTTGTGTTTAGAGAAGTACGGACAACATCAAAACATCCCATTTAGCTGTTGTTGGACCCGAACATTTTGGTTTTTCAGTTTTTAGTCTGGATTATGTTTGGTTATAAGGTCATATTGGGGGGGGGGTTAAACTTTTCAAGTTTTGCTCCAGTGCAGAATGAAGACAAATTCTGAAATCTCAAAGCAAAACTTCTGCTCTCCACACAGCTCTGTGTGCTTCCAGCCTCAGCTCTAATTTGGCATGAGCATACACGAGGTGGAACCATGATTCTGCCCCTTCTTTATCTCCCCCCCACCCCCTGCTCTTGCCCTGGGCCTAAAATCCAGAAAGAACAAGCAATAGGGTAGAGAAGGCCTTGCCCTCCTTCTCAGCCATTGAAGACAAGGACACAATCTAGCCCTCATCCTCTGGTGGGTGAATGAACCAGTTTAGATTAGCAAAAGACCCACAAAGTAACTTCGACATCCAGATGTGGCTTTCCAACCCATCCAAGTTTGGTGGCATTTGAATGCCATGTTATTTCTGACTTGAACGGAGATTGGACAAGGAGCAGTATTTCTCTCTGGATTCCCCATGTTGTCAGTAAGGAGAGGAGATTCTTGCTCAAAGGACACGATATCTTTCCATGAAGAAATCAGACCGAGGAAAGAGTCCGTGTTTATTCAAACTGAGACAAAGATAAATGAATGGTTCGGATGCAGCTGATGTTATGTTTCATCCACCTTCTAGCTACCTTCAAACGGTAGGGGAAAGACCAGATAACTCCACTTGCTTTGTCAGCGCAAGGCACATCTTGTAGTCAATCCAGAAGAATATTTAGCTATTTTAGGCTTTTATACTCTCACCTATCATCGCAGGGCCTGAGCACTATCAGACATGAGGTCACACAGAAGGAATTCAGAGAAAAAAGCTACCAAGATAAAACCAATATGAACAGCAGGCCTCATGGGACCATAGGTCTGTCTTCAGGTATCCAAGAGACATCAAAATACAATAGATGGCCCGGGGTCAGATCTTTAAGTGGTGTAAATTGGTGTAGCTGCATTGAACTCAGTAGGATCTACATCCTCTGAAGACACAGTCCACATAAAGCATCCACCTACGGAAGAGCTCCAGAGATTGAAAATCCTAACTGAAAGGAGAAACCAATTCTGAATAAGGTCCAGGTTTAGGAAATGGCTTTGAAAAGCACTGGATACTGTTGAACCATTTGTGTACCTGAAAATAATGGCTCTCTAAACCGCCTGGAATGACAGTATATTATTTTAACTAATACTTCATGGCCCGGGGCTAAAAATAAATCAAGTACAGCATGAAGCATTTTAGAGGATAAGTTACTGACTTTGTTCTCAGTTTACCTCTTTAGTTAATCATTATAACAAAAGGCCATAAATGCTGAGACAGGAGAAAATAAAAAGAGAACAATCCTGAATTCTCCGCTCTTGCAATGGAGTAAATCAAGAGTAGCCAATGGCGGGGCAGTGGGGAAAAAATCAGTGAAAGTGGGAGGGTGACCAAATTTTGCAAATTTTGAATGATGTTCCAAACACGAACATGTTTCATGAATATTAGTGGTCCAATTCCAAAGGGGGAGCCGTGTTAGTCTATTGTAGAAAGACAACAGAGTCCTGCGGCACTTTTAAAGACTAACAGATTTATTTATCGCATGAGCTTTCGTGGGAGAAAATCCCACTTCGTCAGATGCTTTGAAGATGGGAAACTTACAGAATGGGAGGAAATTAAATTAAATTA
The DNA here is from genome assembly GCA_007922175.1 of Pelusios castaneus. Classification (NCBI taxonomy): domain Eukaryota; kingdom Metazoa; phylum Chordata; order Testudines; family Pelomedusidae; genus Pelusios; species Pelusios castaneus. The sequence goes on along the minus strand of ML685786.1, from coordinate 3,316,988 downwards.
ATTTAATTTAATTAAATTAGTGGTCCAGATTCTCAGCGGTTGTAAATTGACACATCTACCTGCGCAAAAGAGCACTACTGATTTATACCAGCAGATGATCTGGCCCATGAAGCACAATTAAAACAAGAGAGATCCTCCTGGCTTGGAATCCATAGCTGTTACAAAGAGTATTAATCTGAGTCATCACAGTCACAATTAGGTACAAGACTCTAGAGCAGCCAGTGCCATTGATGGCTGTGTGAGAGGGAATTGTCTGGTGCAATTCCTTCCTGACAATAGGAGGCGTGAGTCTGGGGATGCCAGGTAGGAGTTAAAGACCATCGCAGGACAGCAGCAGTTTGAATGTCTTTGTCAGGAAACATCTCCCTTTACATCCGAAAACAGACCTGGGAAGTTCTGAATGTGTTAACTCCAGAGGAAATGTTCCGCCTGGGATGTGGGCACCTAGCAGGAACAAGACGGAATCGCAAGAGGGGAGGGAATGCTGAAAAAACATCCTGACCAGGATTCCATTAGTGTGTGATCTGCTCTCCAGAGAGAAGTGGTGGAAACACTTTTTTTTCTTAGACCAACTGAATTCAAATCTGACTGGACAACTCTGCTGCAGAGACGAACCCTGCATTTCCAGGGACAGAGAAAGGGAGGAAGAAAGATGAACAGATGAGCCAGTCTCTGATTCTATAAACTGTCATTTCCCTTGGAAGGCCTGGGATACAAACAGAAAGACACATGCTACCTCTTGTTCTGCAGTTCATCCAAATCCCTTCCTTACCAACAAAGTTCGATTCAGCCAGCCCCTGGCACCAACGTTGCTAAATCCCTTTCCGTAGCAGAGTCAAACCCAGGTCACTACAGCCTGCCGACCCTGCGGTTTCTTCTGACCATCTGACATTTCAGCTCTAGTCCTGTGCTGTTGGATTGGGTTGCTGTGTATTGCTAAAGACCTTCCACTTTTTATGCCAAAGACAGCTGTATTTTGATGGTGGGGGCAGCTGGGATATCAATTAAGGTCTGTTAAGTGCTTTAGGAGGAAAGGCGCTGGGTAATGGAAGGTTATTTCAATATTATTATTACTTTATCTGATCGGTGATCCGTATTTACCACGTGAATTACATGCTAATGGTGACCAATGTAAAAGATCCCGATAACCAGTCACAGGCCACCTTTCATATGTCAAAAGATCTGAGTTATCGGCTTTCCTGGATTATTCTTTTAGGCTGGCCAATCCCTTCCGTGGTTTATATGAATTTATCAAACAATGTGCATGGCCAGCCAAACCTCAGCTATTTGCTGTGTCTGACAGATGGATGATCTAGTGGACTAGAATATGGAAGTAGGATCCAGGATTTCCTGATTTCTAGTCCTGCCTCAGACACTGAGCGGCTTTGTGAATTTCAGCAAGTCTCATAATCTTTCTGGGCCTCAGTTTCTCCATCTGTAGAATCTGACTGGTCCTTCTTTCTTAGGAAGGGGAAATTCAATAAGATTTTACAAAAGGCTCTGAGGCCAACCTACATCACTGTATCTAGATCTAGATCTAGATCTGATCTAGATCTAGGTCAAGATATAGATATGCATGCCAAGGATTGTTCTTAGCCAAATAATACAAACGACTGTTGATGCAGCTGCGAACCCAAGTGCCAGATCAACAGCTGGGGTGAATCAGCAGTGCTCTATTGTTGACAATGGCACAGTCCGATTTATCCAGGCTGAAGTTCCATCCCTTAAGTCTGCCACCATTTACTCTGCAATAGAAGCAATCATATGTCAAGCAAAGAATTTTACATGTTTCCACCTCAGAGAAAAAACAATTTCAATTTCTCAGGGCTTGCCTTGCTTCACTAAGTCAACACATCATCTGAGTGCCTCGCGATCACCCTGCAGAAAAGGTTTTCATTTTTGTTTGGAGATAACCCAAGCAAATTCTCACTGGACAAGACTGAAAGGAAGGGAAAGGTGTGGGCTCATGAAATGCAAAATCTGGCCCAGAGCCCAGCAATAAAAAAAGAGTAACCAAACAAAAAAGGTTAGAAAAATTCACTCTGGCTCCTGCATCGAAAGAAAAGGCCACAGTTCAAAGAATCCTCCATTGCCAGTCAGTGGTTCCCAAATATCATTTTGTTGTCAATTTGTTTGGCCTTTGGAAGCAGAAAAAAGTGGTTGCGGAAAAAAAAATCACCACCAGATTAAATATTAACAGTGGCAGGCTCCTTCCCCAGGGCCCACAAGAAAACGCAGCTCCCTTACTTGTGGGCTGAAAGATGTGCCAGTGCTTGACTTGACAAACCCACATTTCTACTACACTGCTTGCAGTCACCATGGCCTCGTAAACATATTGCACACAAACCCTGCCAATGCCGAAAGCAGAAAGAGCTTCCATTCCAGCAGAAACAGACACTAGGAATTACCCTTCCCGGTCCCCATGGAACCACTGTCCTCTCTGACCAGGCCAGCAATCCCCAGAGAATAGAGACATACCCTACAACAGGCTGAACAACGCCATCCCTGTCCCGTCCTGTCAAGGCAAAATGTTGAGCAGCAACTCCTGGCTCATGTTGACCCCCCCTCCTCCATCGTAATGGTTTGTCCAAAATCCAGTTCTTGATGTTCCCTTGGCAAGAACCCATTGCATGAGAAATTTAACAGAAAGGCTCCAACTGGCCCAAACAGGGAAACTCTCAAGATAAAAATGGTGGGGTGAATTCCATGTCGTGCTGCAGCCCATGTGTTCCCTTCGGGATCAGTGGGATTGGATGGGAGGCCAGAATTTGATCACCTGTTTTACATTCTTTTTCTCCAGATCTGATGCATCTACCATCAAGCTCAAGGCTTGCGGCCGTGATAGCAGCCAGAGGGAGTAATCAGGGCACAAGCATAGCACCTGATCTTGCTCCCAAGGTAGGATGTTATACGTTGAGGCCCAATCTTGCAAATACCAGATGGAATGCAAGCTTCGCCGTTGAGTGCCACGGCGGCAGCACCAAACCGTCCTTTCTTCATGACTCCTGCTGTCGGTTTACATGCTGCCCTAAAGCACACCTGTTGTGAAAACTGAGCCCACAAAGGGGGAGCCACGTTAGTCTAGTCCAGCAAAGCAAACAAGGCCTCAGGTAGCACTTTTAAAGACTCACATTTATTTATCAGTCTTTAAAAGCACCACCAAACTCCTTGTTTGTTGAGCCCACAAAGTTACCCAAATAGTAAGCTTATCAGTTAAAAATGTCAGAAGGTTCAACAGATGTCACAATGACCTACAGAAGCAAATGTTAATATAAGAGAAGGAGACAGAATGACTAAATTAGTCTAAACGAAAAGGCCTCCCAGCATAACTTGGAGACCGTGCAAAGATCATGCTTGATAAACAAGGAAATGTTAGTCCAGAAATCAGGGAACTAAAATTGATGTGTCCAACCCAGACTTTGCCTCCATTCCTTCCAGGGCACCACACCCTCCCTGCTTTGCCTGTTCACTGCTCCATCTCTCCTTCCTCTGCTCATGGGGGGCTGAGCGGGGAGCTGAGTGGGCAGGGAGAAGGAGTGGACCAGCGAGCAGCAGGGCCAGATGTGGCCTGGAATGGATCAGAAGTGGAGTATGGGAAGGAGCCCTTTTCAATTGCTTGGAGCCCTGGGCAATTGCCCTTCCCCTCCCTCCCCGATCAGTGGGCCTGGGATTCTGTTAACACCTTTGGCCCATTTATTCCATCTAACTTAATACAACACACCCTTTAACCTGCCCACTGTGACATAGACCTAAAGAGAGGGACTCAAAATAATCATCCAAACAGGAAACTGAAAATGTCCCGTGATTCCTTCCATCACTGTAAATAACAATTCCTCAGTGTAATGATTCTTTGAATCGTAACATCCATAATGGTCAACACTAAAGAGAAAGGGGGAATAGGGCCTCAAAGGCATGTTCAGAGTGTAGGTAACCTGGGGACACACACGAGTGACGTCCCTGAGAAGCAGGTACCTTTGAAGAGGCGTGTACTACATTGGGCTTGGGCAGTGAAGCTACACCAGATGGTCTCTGATCAGTTTCACTTCCTGCTTCTCCAGGTCTATCACAAGGGTTCAGCATGAGGGATCCTATGATACAGCATCCGAGACATACCTTCATAACCACCCACCATGCTAGGGCAGGGCAATTCCTTCTGGCATCCAAGGACCCCACTCCCAGCTGATCTGGCCCTTCATGATCATCCCTTCCAGGCCATGCTCCTCGCTGAGGCAACAGCACATATCCTATAAGGCGCCTTCCATCGGAATGCAAGGCCACCTGAACAGCTTGTGCCCACACGTCATTCTCCCTTGGGGTTCCGTTTCAGTGAGCTGCCGCGATTGACCAGCAAGGGAATGGCCCCCAAGGATCAAAGCAGCATTCATTTCCTTTGATGTTTCCAAAGGTAGGAAGCAATTTCACATCTTTTTTGAGGTGCCACTCAGCTCCAGGTAAAAAATGCTACAGCTTGTGAGAGTGCTGGTTAGAGCCAGCATTGGTTGTCCCTTATGGGCTGTGGAGGGTTGATCATAAGCCAGGGTTCAACTTGAGTGGCCAGAGAGAAAGGCTGCCCTGAGGAAGAGGAGGATGGTTTTGTGAGGAAGGCACAGCACTGAGATCTGAGTTTTATTCCCAGATCTGCCACGGACAATCTAGGCAACCTTGAACAAGTCACTCTATCTCTCCATATATAATGGGGGAAGTAATGCTGAACTATTTCCTAGGGGAGCTGTAAGGATAAAACAAGTGAGGCAAAGAGCAGAGATCTCTGAACCCATAGTGGTGGGGACGGGGAAGATATCTGTTCCTCTCGTCTATTACAATTTGAATTCCATGCAGATCCTAAGACTGCAAAAAGTTGTGTATTAAGAACAGCTAATGACTCGAGTAATGAATATAATGAGATAATACCGTAATTCCCCTGAATAGTCATGTGAACTCTTAAATTACAGCTGGTGAATTAATGATAAAGCAATTTGCAGGTAGCCTACAATTAGTCTTATGAGAGCTGAGCACCCAGAGCTATATGTAACTAATAAAATCTGTCAGGAATGGCAATCTGTGTAAGGTTCAGAAAGAAAGAACCTGGGTTTTCTTTTGTTCCCGCTGTATGATTTCTGGTAAACGTGGCATACCATACCAACTAGGAGGTGGGAGCTGTAATTTTCACTATCGGTATTATTCAGCAGCAAATTCCCAACTTTTAACGCATGTCATATATGGTGGAAGTTCAGGAAAAGCCAAATTATTTAACAAGTGGGAACTGTCATCTCTTATAGCTTCCTTTAGGTAATTAGCTACATTCTGTCATATTGTCATGACCAATATTACAGCATTTACTTAAAAGGAAAAAGATTGGTTACTTCAAAATATGGAGTTGTTGGCCAGGGGATAGGGCACAAGGTTGATCTGGATTCTGTTCCGATCTTGCTGCTGACCTTAGGTAAGTCATTTCCCTTCTTTTTGCTTTGGCTTCTGTCGACACACTATGTCTGTCCTGTATATTTAGCTTGTAAGCTCTCTGGGGCAGGCACTATCTCTCAGTCATTGTTTGTACTGGGGCTGCTCAAAAATGTTCTCTTAAAACTCTTTTTTCATAAGAAAAGTAGGCTTTTGACTAAATGAAATTTTTCCATGAAAAATATCTGCTTTCTGCAGAAAATGCTGACTTTCTATTAAAAAAATAAACACCCAGAGGCCACAAAGTTTCCTGTAAATTGACTTTGTGCCATTTGCTACCATCTCTGTTCTAGGACCGTGTATATCATGTAAACAAACAAGTTATACTAAGAAAACACCTAGTCCCTATGTCACTGATTTTAACTCAAGTGGGAAAGTGACTTACAGACTTTGACATCTGCTACCATTTGGCAGAGGGGTGACACTTTCATAAGATCCTGTATGCAATGAAATGCATTTACAAGGGTTAATTTGTGTATCATACCCACATATACACACCTCTTGTATTTTGGCTCAGTCGCTACATTTGGATCCACACCATCGTGAACTTCCCAAACGCAGAGAAACAAAATCTCCATCTTGCAAGGGAAAAGCAAGTTTGACAGTACATTTTAATACCGTGGCTGATCAGTCAGCTAATTGGTTCTACAGTAACTAGAATTCCTGCAAGTTGCAACATTCTTTACCTGCAGCTAAGGGGCACTGAGGAATGTGTGAAATTCTTTCCTACCTTTGAAAACATCAAAGAATACCAAATATAAATTAATCCCAGCCTGATCCTTGCAGAGGAATGACTTGTCGACAAATACTAGCAAGTTGCAAACTCAACAGAGCTGTCATTGATTATTATCGTAAGGCAGCCCCTAAGTACCATAGAAACATACGATGAAAGACAGTCTCTCCTGCAGAGAACTTACAATCCAAGTATAAGGCAAGCAACAACAGGTTGCTACCGACAGCCCAATGGGAGAGTATAAGGAAGCAACGTGACAATATCGGCTCACGTGATAGGATGTGGTCTCTGCCACTCGAGTGGCCACCGCCTTGGTGACAACGCCCGAAACAGCCTCCTACCGCTGCCACAACTAATGGGGGCCCAGCTGCGTGGCACAGTGGTGAAGAAGTGTGGACCGGACCCTACAAGCTTTATTCGTGTAAAATGTCTCATTAAAGACAATGGGGTTACTCTAAGGGCTGCAGGATCTATTTGATCCAAAGAGTTAAATGGAAACTACAACCCACAGTCCCTAGAACTGGGGGTCATTGTGGGTTGCAATTCTTCAAGCAAGTGTCACACCTTGGGAGAGAAATAAGAGTGCTGCCCACAGTCCATTAGCAAATGGCTGGCGGAGGTTGGAATTCAAATGCTCATTGCTGAACATTGGTGAAGTCTTCTCACCCTACGGAGAAGGTGGTTGTACCTATCCCAGAACAGCAGGAAAAGATGTTGCTAATCGCTCATCATATGTGACGCACATGCAGAACTAATCCGAGGAAGGTTTGGAATGTGTTCAAATAAAAGAGGGTGCAGAGTCTATTTTAGATCCTGTTGCCCCCGAGGTGCAATACCTTTCACACCCATAAACTGCAGGTGCTCCGGTGATTGTATGCACTTGTCTGTGCTGCCTTCAGTAGCATTAAGACTGCACCTCGTAGCCACATGCAACCCAATCCTGGATCACACACGGAAGCCCCCCATCCACCACCTAATTTAGAGCCAAGAGGCGAAGATCCACTCATATAGCGAAAAGAGGCATCTGGTTCTAATCCAGCAGACATTCACACATGGTAGATCATCCTAATGAGCCACACGACCCCATCGCCTTATAAAGAATCAAAGTTAATATGTTGCAATTCATAACATTTTCTGGTGGAAAAAGTTTAGAGATGGACTCTGTTGTGCAAACCTCTCTGAACCCTGGTGCTTCAGATACAAAAAGAGCCTACATCCAAATCACCACTGATTTTAGGCTTGAAAAAAGCCCAACCCTAACCTGTTTGTCCCATACTGTGATGGGACAGAGCCACAACCTTTTACCCGAACACTCTTCTTCCCCAAACTTTGGGAGTTCTGATCCCTGGTGCCGGCTTTACAAAGGAATGAAGCTGTAGTACAGGTTTACAATGCCATCTGGGTGACAAGCTCTCTCTTTAGTGGTCTTCTAATCTTCACGGGCCACAATAGTCATTCTTCTTGGCCTCTGCATTGGCGAAAGCGGCTCAGGTCGGAATAACCTCCTCCTGGGCTAGTCAGGGGTTGATTCTGCAGAGCAGTCACCATCCCTGCCCGAGATGACTAAATATAATTGTGGCTGTCAAGATTTTGTACCTAAGCAGGAAGGCCAGCTCTGCCCACACTGAATGCAGTGCCATGTCCAAGCATGTGATCATTTTACTGGCTCCATGCAGGAGCACGCACGACGGGGGGCAAGCAGGAGCATGAGACCCCCAATAATCAGCGGGGGCACAGAACTCCTCCAGCCCCAAGGCCACGATGAGGAAAGCAAGCTCCTTCCGCAGTGGGATTGCAGGGAGGGAGGGGCAGAGACTGCATCCCTACAAAAGCAGTGAGATTTTTATTGTTGCACATGTCCCTCAGTCCCTCAGGTTTACCATCTGAAACAGCAATCGAAAACCTTCATCAACAGCCCCTCAGGGAACTCAGTAATCCCTACGGACGAGCGACCTCTGACTCTCTTAGAGAAAATTAGCTGAATTGAGTCTGAATTTTGCACCGCCATCAACTGGAGGAATGTACTGGAATATCCTGAAGAATGAGCACAAATCTGCACAGAGCCAGTGGTGGAGCATTTATCAATATTTATTTCACTCCCTCAACCAAAGAAACTCAGCAAAGGAAAAGCTGCCTCTGTTTACTGACGACAGACTAAGACTGCTGACATACGTCTCCTCTTACTGGTCTTACTCATCAACGGATGAACCTTCTGGGGAAGTCTATACATTTTAAATCCCAGGAGCTGCTTTCAGAACCACACCTGGTACGTGAAATCCAGCATGCATGCTCTGCATGGCATGTTCTTTCCAGCAGGACAGGGGAGCTGGATTATTAAATCACCTGTTCCGAGCAAGGACACACCACTCTAGCATGCTGGCCTCTCTTCATCCTTCTCTAGAATCCAAGCTTTCTTTTCTCTTCTTTTTTTAAATAAAAAAGACTGCTGCGGTTGCTGAGAGAGGCTGCAAAACAGGAACCAAGTGCAACTTGGAGCGGTGGGACCAGCCCCATTCCTCTCAGTGGGATTGAACTCGGCCCACTGACAATACTTTAAAGGTACGTGTATCCGCAATCAAAAGCCCACTGCAGGCTGAGTCAGCTGTCTCAGGCTAACCGGGCTATAAAATTGCAGCATTTGGGCTTGGGTTTTTAAGCCTGAGCTCTGAGACCCTCCACAGCCCGAGCACCAGACGATTGAGCCCTGCTCTGGGATTTAGTGCTGCAGGCTTTTTATTGCCGTGTAGACCTGCTGGAAACGTTACCACTGTTAACTAGTTCACTGCTCCCCATAGCATGTCAGAAAGGGGAGGGAGCGTCGGGGCGAAGCTGTGTGGACTGGTCAGTTACCCACAGGCAGCCAGGAAATGAGTAGCTGCGTCGGGGTCCTGCCATGTCAGGACATCAAAGCCTCAGGGTCAGGCACCCGGTTACTGACACCAAGCAAATAGCAGCATCAGGGACAAACTGGGGGTCAGAAGCCAGGGCCCAAGGGCCACAGCAAAGTAAAAGCAAAAAGGCGCTCTGCATCATTGCTCAGCCCGTGCTTCCAGGGGCAATTAGCAGCCTAGCACCCCCACATGCTCCTAGGTTCCCTGCAGGGGGAAGAGCCTACACCTACTGTGGACACCCCACCCATGTGGGGCTTGGAAAAGCAATACTTTTTCCCCGCCCAGCCCCTCCCTCAAGCCTTGCTGTGTTCAAGGAAGCATCTGAGGGGCCCCAAGGGAAAACCTGGGGGGCAGACAAGCCTCGGTGAGGGGAAGCCACTCTGTGGGAGCCCCATAGATGGAGTCAGTTGCCACGGGCCATGTCTGGCCCATGAGCTAGGCCTGCGATTGCTATGTACACATGGGTGAGCTAGTGGGGGTATAAACAGCCGGGAGCCACAGCTGAGCTGTGCTACGCACAGACCCACCAGGTTCCGGGGAATCAAACCCCAGCTCATAGTGTAGACAGAGCTACTGTGTGGCACTGAGCCGCGAGAGCGGCTGCATTTTTAAACATCCACATAATCCCCTGTGAGCAGTCTCATGGGTGGAGCTTATTATGTGGGCGGAGCTTGGCACCGGCCCACTAACTTTCTTCTCCCCAGTTTTACCCCTCCCGGGCCATTTCTTTTTGCCCCCTAGTTCATTCCTTTGGCTACTCCTTGTGGGTAGAGGCCCTCCAACTTCTTCTAGCAGGCTACTTTTCTTCCTGTCCCCTGGCTGCTGGGAGCTGACTGTCCTTCGAAACACGCTAAACGTGAGAGGTGCGGCTGCTTCTTCTTTTCATCTCATGTAGCCCTCCAACAACATATTACCTCAAACCTCCCTCTGGTTTAGATCACTTAATGAGGGACGAGATGCCAATTTCCCCCCATTTGGAACATTCTGTCTGGGTGAGAAATGCTTCTCTTTCCTCCTGCATTCAGAAAGGAGTCAGGGCTGTCCTCAGAACTGCTGCCCACCATGGCTCCCAGCTCTGTTTGCTCCAGGTCTGAATTTGACCCTGTTAGCTTCCAGCCCAGATCTTCTCTGTCTACATTTGTAGGCTGGGGGTGGGGCGGGGTGCACCCGTGTTCTCCAGACTAGCAGTCTACGTCTGCGGAAATGATGTATCAGAGGAACATTTGAGCATTGTTCTGACACCGAGCCCTATGAGGTGGTGGTAAGTAAACAGCATTCAAGGAGATTAACTGACTCTGAACTTTCCAGCCAGGTCGAAAACATTCCAGAGCAGTGAAATCCAACCTGAGAAGTGTGCAGGACGGTTCCTGGCCGGGTGTTATTCAGTCACTCTGCCAGCAAGGAAAAGAAGCAGTTTCCACCGCACCCCTAGACGTCCCACTGCTCCATGCTGGTCCTGAGAGCGAGTCGCCATCGTGGGATTATTATTTGTGTTAGAGTAGCACTTCCATGCCATATTCAGGGAACCGTGGCTCCATTGTGTTAGACACTATACAAAGGCAGAGGGAGAGAGAGATCCTGCGCTCTAAAACTCACGGCACGTGACCTAGAGTCATCAGTAGATGTCTACGCACTTTTCCCATTACACAGATCAGGAAACTGAGGCACTGACCTGGGGAGTGACATGCCCAAAGTCACCCAGGGAGCCCATGACTCAGCTGGGTATAGAACATAATTCTCCTGTGTCTCCGTCCTGTGCACTAGGCATACATTGCCAGCCTAACGAGACAAGAGGAAGGATTGGAAGAAAGTGAATGTTACTACCCCAACTTGACAGCTGGGTCAGTCAGGAAGTCAGAGCCAGAACGGTGAAAAGCACCCAGCATTCCTAAATCCCAGTGTAGCGCCTCAGACCCCTGGCCCTCCTTCCTCAAGTCAGCCTGTCCTCCCAGCAGAGGATCAGAACTGCGTGAATCCCACCCCTTAAAAACACCGTGAAAGGCAACTGCAGCTGGAAGGAAGTCGCAGGCAAAGCTCCCTCCACGCAGGACGGGTTGCAGACCTTTCGGAAAGCAGGTTTTTTCAATTGAGAGTGTACATAAACAACCAAACCCTTGAGTCTTCCCCGAATTACAAGTACAGAGCAGAGCACTGTGTTCTCCCCCCATCACCCTGCACTTTTGTTTGACTTTATTGCCTTGAAATGGTCTCCCTTGCGTTAACATTTGGGGGCGACGACCAGTGCATTAGACGACCAGTGCAAACAAAGCGTCTGTCCCCTTGAAATCAAAACATAGCCAAGCTCATATGAGTGCTTCTTGGTCACTTTTAACCTCAGGTCTCTTAAGAGTTATTAATAACATACATGTGGGTCTCTCGTACCCTGTGGGATAACATCTGGGGGATATTCATCATGGCCACCACAGATTTCATACCCCCCCCTTCCCACAAAATGAAATGGGTCACATCTGAACACCAAGCCGCTTGATGTGGAAATATTAGCATGCACAGACTTCCAGTCCAATTACTTGGCAGATGAAATCAAGATCCGTTGGTCTCATTGTTTGCATCTGGCACGCTGCATATATATTTGTACACACACACTTTTCTCTACTCTGCTAATACAGGCCCTCATTCTCAATCTGAACTGATGGTCAAGTCATCTGGATATCGTTTAGTATTGTTTGGCATGGGGAAACGTATCAAGCAGGCCATAATAAAATTAGCCCTACACAACATCAATTATCCATAGCACCTTCAGAGAAAAGATAGCATTTCCTGCTTCTTCTTTATACACCCATTTGGTGGGAGAGTAGTCCATGCTTTTTCTTCCTGTAACAATTTGTGACTTGAAAGGGTTTGTTCTTTCAGCCTGTGCCGACCAACTCCAAGGCAGATCAGAAAGTGGAGTGTAGGCATGTTGATTCCTCCAGCCCAGCCACTGCCTTCCCGCTGGTTTATTTTATCCAGGATAAGAACTAGGCAAGATCAAGCAAGAGAAGCCAGGGCCCCGGGGGTCCTCCTTGGTCCATTTTGAGAGCCAGAGGGATCAGAGCCAGAGAGACTGAGGGAAGATTCCACAGCTGGTGAAAGGGTAGCGTGAGTGGGAAGGGAAGGTCGATGTTAAACTCTGAAATTCACAGCAGTGAACCAAAGATCATACCCCCAGTGAAGGATTGGGATCCCGGAGGCTCTTGCTAAGTGCACGTATATGATACATCACTAAGGAGCGAGGAAATGGTTAGAGCGTGGTGACATACTGCACAGCTCCAGTGGAGCTAGCATGTGAATGTCAAAGGACAGAATGGGACCAAAAATACCCAGCCAGGCCAGATCACCACAGAGCTGAGGGCATATCCAACCTCAGGTGGGCTCAGCAGCACCCACAGCAGTAAATGTGTGGCTATACAACAATGGATCCCTAGATTCCAAGCCAGAAGGACCCATTGGGATCATCTAGTCTGATCTCCGGTGTAACGCGGGCCAGAGGCCTGCTCCACAACAAGCTGTAGAGCAGATCTTTTAGCAAAACATCCAATCTTGGTTTAAAAATTGTCCACGATGGGGAACCCACCACGACCGTTGGTAAATTGTTCCAGTGGTTAATAACCCTCACTGCTAAAAATTATTTCCATTCTGAATTTGTGCAGCTTCAGCTTCCAGCCATTCGATTGGGTTATACTTTTCTCTGCTAGACTGACACGCCCATTATTAAATATTTGTTTCCCATGTGGGTCTTTACAGCCCGTAATCAAGTCATCTCTTAACTTCCTCTTTGTTCAGCTAAATACATTGAGCTCCTTCAGCCAACTAGTATAAGGCAGGTTTTCTAATCTTTCAGTTGTTTCTGCGGCTCTTCTCTGAACTCACTCCAATTTTTCAACATCCTTCTTGAATTCTTGGTACCAGAACTAAACAGAGTGGTCGCACCAGTGCCAAATACAGAAGTAAAATAAGCTCTCTCCTTCTGGAAAATGGACGCGTATTGTAATATCATTCATTATGGCTAAAGCATGTACACACTGCATTTCTAAGGGAAGGGATGCTTTTGCATGGGACATGCAAGTATTTTTAGGGTGGGTACAACAGTCTGGAAAGGGCTCGGGTTTCAGAGACTGACACCAAAGGGAAGAAGGAATTTGGCTGTTTTGGTTTGGCTCTTCTGTGATCCATCTGTCCTTAATTTGTTAGGGGTTTTCACTCTAAATTCTTAGAATTCTACAGCAAACGCTTTGCAGTCCTTGCTTAGCTTCCAATTTTCAGTTGAGCGGCTCAAGGGCGCACATGGAACAAGAGGAGAATTACAGGGCCAGAACAAAATAGGAATCCTGCAAATTAACAACAAATAACTGGCATCTGGGCAGCTTCACAGGCAGTAACTGTAAAAGAGGCCATTCCTGTTCCTGTGGAAGTGAATTAAAACCTCTCATTAACATCAGCCGGAGCTGGTCCTGGCCTTCATCAGTCTCATTTTGAGTCTGCGAGTGCTATATGGATCTACACTGGTGCAAGCCCCTCTCCTGCCGCCCTGTAAAGGGGATTTGCACCAATGTCTCTGAACCCCAATGCCTATCCAAAGTGTCTCTTGGAGCAATGTGGCCACACACTGCCCTTTATCAACAGCTGAGAGTAAACCTGCCATGTAGCCCCTGGTGACAGGATCCGAATGAGACTATGGCTAAGGTGTAGAGTTAGCATCTGGCAAACACGGGTGTAACACCAACTCTGACACAGACTCACGTTACACTGGACCGGTTCTCTGTAAAATGAAGATGCACACGTGAGAGATGGGAGTTTGTAAAGTCCTTTGAGATCCTCAGGAAGAACTCAAAGCATTGCCATTACTTCCTCGTGGAAACCCTTTTTATATCATGGCTCGTATGTGCTTAGCATGAATTTTGCTATTGCAAGACAGAAACTTTCTGATGGAAAACAAATAGAAATGTGGCAGCATTCTGTTTCCCAGTTTTACATCGACAGCGTCCCTCCTCGTGCTTAACATGCATAGGAAATGACATACATCACAGTCACTGTTTACCGTTAATGAACTGTTAATCTTCTAAATGTTTTGATAGATCACAGCCATTAAATCTTTATGTAGGCTGGAGTTCTGCGTTCAGATCTCTTGCAGCCGTAGGGAAACTGGGAGGGCTTTGTGAAAGGGAATCAAGCACTAGATTTAGAAATCCTCCAGCAAATCCATTTCTAACCCCTTTGGCAGCAAATAGAAGTTTACCTTCATCCCACACACAACCAGACAGATGACATAGTTCTAGCAGTCAAGCAAAGAGGCGGCTTTGAAAACGCCGGAGTTATTTTGTTATCAGGAGTCTTGAGGAAGACATTGATTGGAACATACAGAAAAATATGACCATGATTGTTACGTGTTTCCAAGTGTCTCTTCTCCTGTTTATCTCCACAGGATAAGGATCTGAAAGTAAGACAGTCAGAGGGGAACTGTCAATGCTATGGGCCTAAGAGGAAGAAAATTCACGAAGGAATCTCCCACTACTTGTAGGAACTGGCTGAATTTATTCCAGTTGGGATTCTATTTCTCCTTCTTTCTCTGACTATTCACAGTCCACTTCCCTGGATGGACACGTAAGTGCTTTATCCACTGGCCACTGGGTAAACTTAAGGAACATTGGAGGAGCTACTGATATCCTCTGGGCCGCTGTTCTGTTTAATTCCCCCTCTATATTCTTTAAGTCAAGCTTAGGATGCATATTTCAATTCTAGCACAGGTCCGGGGTGATAGGAACTCACCCTTTTAGGGTGAGTTCCTACACACTTCCTACACACTTGCCTCCCTGACAGATCAAAGCAAAGGTCCAATCTGTAGTGTAGACAAGACTTAATTCATCTCTGTGCACAGGGCCGCAGAAGGACACATGAGCCCAATTTAACCTCAGTTTTGAGGGCATATATGATCCTGAGTCTTTAACATAGTCTTCTGCAATGGGGTGAACATCAGCCACAGCGTCTGAATCCAAACCACTGTTTGGACAATTACTGTTATGCCGTCCCGACCCTGGATGGAGAAATGAAATGAATATTTCGGATACTTTTGGTGATTCATTCACATGAGCAGTTGTAACTGGCAATGTGATCAGCCTCTCCCTTTGGCATGCATCTGTGAATTATAGCTTCTTCTTCTTTTCTCCTCCGTTCATCTACTGCTGCCAAAAATGTTAATCCTGAAAAACGTTTTAGTCCCTCCTAGGAAACCCGTCCACAAACATATGCCACAGAAACAAGAAACATTCAATTTTATCTCCAGCCAATCTTATAAACACCCAACTCAATGGAAATTGAATGTTTTAATATGATCGCTGAAGTATAAGCAGTGGATGAAATGCTGCATTAAAGAGGGGCCCCAAGGGACCCCACACTTCTAACATCCATGCAGCGCCTGAGCTAAAATCTTTCCACCGACTTCGGTGGGCTGTAGAGCAGGTCTATGACTGGTGCTCAGTGGTGGTTTCGAACAGGCCAGTGCTGACTGCACTTTGGAGAGACAGTTAATCCTTCTACTCTACTGAAGGTTGCCTATCCATATAGGTTAAGGCTGAAGAACGTTTCGAAGGAATCCTGAATCTTCCCCATTCTGAAGAGCAGAAGACACACTCCCTCTTCAGGACTCATGCAACCCTCCTGGCAGTATGTCTGGAATAGGACTTTGCAAGCGCTTCTGGGAGCAGCAGGAGTTTGGCTCAGAAGCCGCATGATGAACAAACCAAGCCACGTGACTCTCACCCAGCTTGGAGTGCCACGGTTCAATGAGATGAACAACTCTCCACTGGACTTTCGTCCCCCAAAAATATTTGCTGTCAAAATTGAATCTCTGCTTCTAGAGGGAAAGGACTCGGTTAAGAATCCCTGCTTATGTTCATAGCTCAAACTACACTTTAAGAGAGAGACTGTCATGTGCACACCACCTTTTGCATTCGTGAGCACATGGCTCTGATGTACATTTATGTATTTATGGCCAAGTGGTCTGAATCTTCCCTTCCCAGAACAGGCCTGTGCAATAACAGTGACGGCTTATATTGAAAAATAACATCAAGGAAGCATTTAATGTGGTTTTAGCTTTAGCTGCAAGTGAGCAGCTGGACCAAAGAGCAGAAGCCAACCTCATGTGATCAGAAAGCTCTTCATATACCCCTAGCAAGTAAGCCATCTGCCAGCTACCAGTGGTCGAGCGTCAATTGCCTAAGAGGCGGTGAGCTATTGCGTTAAAGTGCCAGCGTATTGGATATTGAACATCAGTGTTCCCATGCACACTCTCAACTTTAAGCTACACATTTCTAAATCGTATTTTTGATCAAAAGACAAACTAAAAAAACCCAAAACACTGTAGCCGAAAAGTTTTGCTTCTCGATGAATGCCAATCGTGTTCGGAGCAGATGAGAGCTATTAAACCTTGCCTGCAAAGACTTGTTTGGATTATAGCTCTTTGGAGGCACCAGAGCTCCCTCCGTATGGAGCCTTTAATAAAGTTTTAAGAATGCTTCTCCACCATTTGGTGTCAGAGAATTATTGGGCAATATTTCCCATGCTTTATGTCCTGGGCTCTGGGCTGTACGCTACAACCACTGGTGTATTAAAGGATATTTCATTTTGACATTTACTAGCATTTATGTGACATCTATTGGTCATTCTTTTAAAAACACAATGAAACGTGTAAAATGAGGATGCAGATCATGGCTTGACACTTAAAGTGGAGTTTGGGGCTTGTTTGTTTTTAATTAATCTCATGCATGGAGGTCGCCTCGTCCACCTTACTTTTAGGGAACATAGTCCAGTAACTCATATGGCTTTTCTCCTTTGTATCACCCCATGACTCTTGGCTATGCTCGCTTGCACCACTGTAAATAACTCCCCACTGGTGCTTACACCCTTCAGCTCAGTATCACGCCCCACCCCTAACCAGCAGATGCAGATTTAGTCCTAGCCATGTTTCCTTAGAAGCAAGTCCCTCCTGCCTCTCTTATTCCTTCAGCTCAGATCTCAACAGGCTTGGAAGCTCCTGAAGGTAGGAATTTAAAAGGCAGCACAAATGCCCAGGTGAAACAAAGACCATGATGCAGCTTCCACCAGGGTCCACTGCTAGCCGTCTTCCTTAAGGAATTTTGCCCCCACAGCTAGATATTAGAGTCTCTTTGCAAGTTTTCCAGCCCAACACCAAACTATTTGCCTGCTATGCACAGTGTCTCTGCCCCTCAGCTCCCACTACGGCTGCTAGCACTCTAGATTGCTAGGGAACGCACCAGCTCCAGCATTTGGCCAGGCCTCTCCCAAACCACAAGAAAGAGAGAGAGATTTCCTCTTTCGTTCAGGTTTGCTAACTCCCCAACCCTTAGTCCAAGCCTGTGAAATGGCTACAGAGCCTCTGCCTTTGTCTCAATCAAAACCACTACCTCTGGCTTCTGCAATTGTCTCTGTGCCTGAAGCCTTATATCGCACCACTTGCCCATCAGTGCGCAGAGGGGCCTGGCCCCCCAGCCCTAAAATACTTTGCACTGAATTGTTTGCATTTTAAAAAGCCTCACTACACAGCCAAGCAAAGAAACAGAGCTCCCAGGGAGCCAGCTTCTCCCGCTTTTAAACTGACCTGGAGACACCATCTGCCCAATCAGCTAACTGGCCCCAGGATTAACACAATCAGGAGTCAATTCCCTTGTTACAGCAAATCTACCCACCAGCCCCACTTGAAATCTGTCCTCTCCTGCTTGTAGCTCCCTAGAAAGGTGAATGTGGCCCAGGGGACCCAGATTTATGTTACAGCCTCTCTGCTTTCCTACAGTCTGCTCTTATTTCACTGTAACCTCGCTCACCTGTCCAGCCAGTGAGCCGTGAGTATCAATCCTTTTCTATCCACCCGCCAACAGCTTTGCAAATGAAAATCTTTGCCCCCTAACACCTGCACCAATGCACTGTGTGACCCTGAGGGAAATAAATCCACAGCTCTGCCTCAGTTTCCCCATCTTGTAACACAGCAATAATGTTGCTGAGTGAGCTCAGCGGGGAGCAGGGGAATTCTTTCACCTTTATAAATGGCTCAGAGACCTGGCAATGAAAGCCTCCAGCACAGAACATGCTCCTGCGCCGATTAACTAATACATGCAAAATGCTGCAGGGTGGCAGAGGCTGCTGTGCTCAGTAGAACATCTGTATCCCCCTGGTGTACAATCAAGAGCATCCAGTTCAGATGTTACAGGCGCAGGGTTACCTGCCAGTCACCTGGAAGCATGAGCTGCTCCCCAGAGGGAGCCCAGATGGCCTAAAGGAGAGACTCTGTCTATGATGCCCACTGCCCCAGGCCCCCAACGCTGCTGTTACATGAGCAACAGTTTCATAACCTCGGTGGAGCGATATAATGAAGGGCACGTGGTAGCGTTCGTCCCTCTACCACAGCCGTGTGCACGCAGCTCTTACTTTGCCGTGTCGGGACTGAAGCATGCACTATAGAGGGGGCTCCAGCATGGGGGCCGGGAGGGATTTAACCAACAGCAACTAGCCAGCAGCCCCTCCCAGAGCCTTTCTGTTGCATCCTCCACCGAGGAGCCAGGTACCCACAGTGCTTTGTAAATAACAGTGCCATGATGTGCGGGATTCTCCAGGCATCTCCCAGCTCCACCTGACCAAGCAAATCTCCTTCTGTAGCTAACTGGACCCGTCTCCCAACTCCCTCCCCCCATAGCCCCCTTTCTTCCTAAAGCCATTGGAATAGTTTGTCCTGCCTTACTCATATGGCCCCCCCAAAAGGAGGGCGATCCATGGAACGTGCCCTTCAGAGAAAGCGCTAGCTGCGTGAACTCACACCAACGTCTTCGACACATTGTAACGGGATGTAAAATTCAGACCCAGATCCTGGCGTGCAGGTGTACATGGCTCTTAGGTCTGGCTTGAGGACATATTTCCAGTAGCCAGGCAGTCAGGAAAAGATTACTGCTTATGGCAACACCCAGTGAGGATGCTTCACAGGCAAACTGGTCGGGAAAATGTATTTTATTTTCCACACCAAATTGTAAAGAAAACAAATGTACTGTTTATTTTATTTCACTGAATTTTTTCTCAGCCTTTTCCAGGTTGTTAAAAATCTTACACTGGTCAATGAAAACCTCAATGTTTCAACAACAAGCCCTTTCGTGTTGGAAAAAACTTCCAGCACAAAATAGGGAATCCAGCTCCGCTCCGGTGCACTTTGCCCCTAATCCCAGCAGGCAGATCCCTGAGGAGCCCAGCATGCATGAATCTGGGATCCGGATAGTATGCGATTCTTCATCATGGCTGCTGCACCATCTACAATGAGAGGGGCCTGGTCCAAACCCCTTTGAAATCAATAGGAAAACCTTGAGCAGGCTTGTAATGCATGTACCCGGACTTGCTCTGGTAGGGAGGGATATATTTGATCCTAACTCACTGCTGAATAGGGTGCTCGTTAGCCATTTCCAAAGGCAATTAATTATAGCCATCTTTAGATAGCGCATGAGACAAGAGCCCCCCGCCCCGATGGATGGACATCACCAAGCCTGAATCAGCACCATCGGCCGCAGGGGGACAGATGCCTGCGTCACAGTGGCAAGAACTTTAGGAAGATGAGAAAAGCTCTGGCAAAACAATGGAAAAGTCCCCCAAGTGGCTGGTGTATGGGGTAGGGAGGAAAATCAAGAGATTAGAAATAAGGGCCAGGGTAAGACCTGCAGGAAAAACAGCTAAGCCTGCGTTTTTATAGTGGCTCCTGCTGCCGTCCCATTCTGCTGAGAGCATCTGTCCGGTTTGCTTGTATTGCATCCTAGCATTGTCACTCAGCTCCTGTTATGTATGTAGTTTTATGGTAAGCAGCATGAAGCAGGAGATATTACAAAGAACTGCATTTCCTGCAGCAGATGATGGGACATCTAGTGGATAGAGCAGGAGCTTGGAAGCCAGGACTGACAGGGTATAATTCTCTGTTACTCACTGTGACCTCGAACAAGTCTTCTAACCTCTCTATGCCTCCAGTTACACATCAGTGAAACAGGGACTGAATCATTCCCTTGCCCATCACCTTCCCGCCTGCGTGGAGTGGCGAGGCTTAACTGATTAATACAAGGAAAGCACTTTGAAATCCTCCAATGCAAGGTGCTATAAACTGGCAACGGTTTAAGTATTATTCATTGTTGTTATTACTTTATTTTATTACAAATCCTTTGACTTCTTTTATTGACTAAATGATGGAAATAAAGCCGATGGCTGAAATTTTCAAATGCACCAAAGCAGGATAGACATCTAACCCCCTAAGTTTTGAGCATCGCAGGAAACAGCTGTCTGTATCTTTACACACCTGCAAATCTTTGAAAAATATGGCCCTCGGCACCCTACATTTCAGGACTCAGGGCCCAGCCCCTCAAAGGGATTCACGAGAATCGCTGGAAGCCAAGCCCTGAAATACCTTTGAGTGAATACCTAGGCTTCAAAGAACCTGAGTCATTTTTGAAAATAGGATTTAGGTTCCCAATTCAATTACACATTTGAAATTTTAAAAAAAAAATTTAAGCAGCCCTTTAAAAAAAATATTCAGGCTCCTGCTATCAAGGCCTCTGCTGTGAAGATTTCATGTCTGAGTCTTTTAGTAAAAGACTCTAATGCATTCATTCTTAACCAGGGGTACGCGTAACCCTCAGGATCCACACCAGTCTTTCTGGGAGTACACAAACTCATCTAGATATTTTCCTAGTATTACAACAGGCTCCATAAAAAGAATTGGCAAAATCAGCATAAAGTAAAACTTCACACAATGCCTCATTTTACAACGATGTATATCTCATACACTGAAATGTGAGTGCAATGTTCATATTCCAATCATTTTCTTTTATAGTTTTAAAGTCAAAAATGAGAAAGCAAGCAATTTGTCAGTAATAGTGTGCTGTGGCTCTTTTGTATTCTGTCTTTATTCACCTGACCTGCTCCGGCTTCCATTTCATGCCTCTGACGAAGCAGGATTACACCCACGAAAGCACACGCCATAAATAAATGGGTTAGTCTGTAAAAGTGCCACAAGACTCCTTGTCTGGTTTGTATTTTTATATCTGATTTAGTAAGCGAGTCATTTTTAAATGACGTGAAACTTTGGATACGCAAGACAAATCAGACTCCTGAAAGGTACAGTAACCTGTGACGGTTGAGAACCACTATTCTACGGTGTCTTAGCTGGAAGATTACAGGTGGAAGCCAGATCAGCTAGTTCTCTGTTTTCCAGTCCAACCTAGTCCTAATACAGTGGCTGAGTGCTCTTTTAATCCCATCTGCCCCAGAGCATCAATAATAGTCCCTCTACCAGATACCAGCACATCCACCAATACATAATGAAAATGGAAATAGGAGGGTCATCGTCAAAGGGGGTGTGGAGGAGGGAAAGGCAGGAGGCTCAGGTGATTGGCTTCCCAAAGTGCACTGGTTGACAGGAGCCAGAGAGTTACAGCGCTGGTCACCTTTTCCATACATCTGAGCTCAGACCAAATCCCAGAGTCCCAGAAATAAGAAGTCCTGAGCTAGTTTGAAAAGAGATGGCAAATTCAAGAGAATGGAGCCTAGACCTAGACACCAGCAACTCCTACATATACTGCTGTCTCATTGTTTCACTTAGGACAGGTCACCGTCCTACTCTGTGCCTCAGTTTTCCCATCTGTGAAATAGGGAGACGATTCACCCATCTCACCAGAGTGTTAGTCAGTATTTGTACAGCGCTTTGAAAATGTAAAGTGCTATTTCAGGGCTAACCCATATTCCTTCTAAATGTCCCAAGCATCGGTGCTAGTTTTCTAGGCCTAGAACAAGTGTGAAATGCCGATGCTATCTGGGAGACCGACAGGGACATGGGCCTTTCCTCGCACACTACAGCAATTCTTCAAGCTCTTATTTCTTTACATATGGAGAATCTGAAAGTGTCATCCAACTTTCAGGGCACATTCAAAATTCTATCCAATTTGTCTGTGCTGTGAAAATCAGTTGAGAGGAAGACAAGCACGCGCTCGCACACCCACACAAACAAGCAGACACACACACAATGCATGTGCAAAAGAGCCCGAGGGCAGGGTCGGTCACTTAGATAAGGCTTGAGGCTATAGATTCTACGGTCTATAGTACAGAACAATTCATGGCCAAATCCCATTTTGCACTTGGTGTGTGTGTGTGTGTGTGTGTATCATCACTTATTTCTAGTAGTTTACTTGGGCTTGGTCTATTTAAAACAGCTTGGAAATGTTCTATCTATCTTTTCCTTTGGTGTGTGTGTGTGTGTGTGTGTGC
Organism: Pelusios castaneus; assembly: GCA_007922175.1. NCBI lineage: Eukaryota > Metazoa > Chordata > Testudines > Pelomedusidae > Pelusios > Pelusios castaneus. The sequence goes on along the minus strand of ML685786.1, from coordinate 3,294,611 downwards.
GCGTGCGTGCGTGTGTGTCTATAGGGCTATTATAAATCACAAGGGCATAACTCCTTCAGCAAGACAGTCCTGTGGCAATGAAACTCATGAAATACAGTCCTCTCTCTTCATTCGTCCAAGTGGAATGTTTTTAATCATCCCTCCTGACATTACTGGATAGTTTAGGTTGTACTTAATTAAAAATATCCCCCTTTAACTGACAGCTATTAAAATGCAGTACTGAACTTTGTTCTTTCCTCCTGCCCATCCTACACAGAGTCAATAGATGGGAATAATCAGGCAAGCGTGCTCCTTGCACAAAGTAGCACAAACAGGATGCATTCAAGACGAGGGGCCTCGATCTGTTTTACGTGTGCAGTGCTCAGTCACTTAGTAATAAAATAACTGCTGGTAATGACATCAGGTGCAGGTTGCAATAAAATTTTTAAAGTAAAATCCATAGACTTGTGATCCAAATTGTTCAGGGTGACGATGTGGGGCATTAGACTGAGCCATCTTCCCGCTGGCTGCCTAGATTTATGGATGGTAACTCGATTTCTATAGAGGAGCTAGCTATGTAGAAGATGCTGTACTGATATAGATTGTTGAGGTTCCACCACTCCTTCCATTGGAGGATGCCAAAGTTCTCCTTAAGCACCGGGATTCATCTGGCGAGGAAGGGAGCATCTCTCACGGGGTACCGAGTTGCCGTCAGTTCCTGTTATGGGTCATGGCCCAGCTCTGAGGTCCTTACTCAGTCTTATTGAAGAAAGTGGGAGTCTTACCTGCATGCAGGCTGCGTAAATGACTCAGCATTTGGCCCCATGTGTGTTGAAAGAAGGTAGGTCCTAATTTTTAAAGATATGTAGGTGTTGCGTGCAACTTTGCAAGACCTAAGTGACTTAGATAGCTGAGTTCCATTTTCAGAAGTGACTCAGTAGTCTATGTGTCTTTTTGAAAATGGGTTTGCACCTCACAGGATCAGGCCCCAACTAATTAACCTGGTTGAGGTGGGCAAATATCATTACCCTCTATTGTACACGAGAGGAAATGGAGGCCCTGGGAAGGGAAGGGACTTGCCCACACTATCAGACCATAGGTGAGCTGTGTCCACCTATGGCTTTTGCAGAATCTGTTCTTTCCTAGGCTGTTTGTGCTGGGTTTATTTGTAAGCACCCAGGGAAGGTGTGGGTGACCTCGTATCTGGTTTCACAAACTGAAATCCATTTGCTAGCAAGGGGTCTGTTCCCAAAACCTCAGGAATGTGATCATGCTTGATTGTGTCGCTGGCTGGCTTGTCTGATGAGAAACTGTAACAGTTGGCTGCTGACTCTTAAGTCTTGAGAAATCCAGACAGACAAAAAACGTAGGTAAACAGGAGGATCCAGAAGAGGGGCAGGAGCAACAGCTCAGAAAAAACAAGCGCCCTAGGCCATGGCCCCCAAACTGAAGACTCTTTCTGCATCTTTCTGAAGATGGGAGAAGGTTTGTCGACATTTTATTTCTGAGTTGATATTCCTCCCCTCCAACTGGATGGGATTTGGTCTCTCTCTAGGCCAAGACCTTGGTATATCGGCTCTGACCAGAAGCAAAAAATACCCATGAGTCTCAGGAGAAAGCGGATTCTGTGAGATTTCCAACCCAGCATAGTAGGCCCAAGGGAGCCAGAGTGTTCAGATCAGACTGCGTGTTTCTAGGCTCCTAAACCAAGCCATGGCATGCTTTATCCCTCCCATACGGCATCGGTGAGTGTGGCCATCAGGGGCTGTAGCGGGCTTCACTGGGAAAAGATAGGTAGAACATTTCCAGGGTGTTTTAAATAGACCAAGCCCAAGTAAACTACTAGAAATAAGTGATGAAAGACCTCCCATTGGAGCTTGATGTTGACTGGGGAAATCTGACAATGGAAGGAGCTGGAAAAGCCATCAGTAAACTCAAAAATGTGAAAGCCACTGGAAAGAATAACATTACTGGCGAGGTGCTTCAAGCAAGCGATGAAACAGCTCTTCAGACTTACCTTTTTGGATAGAACTTGGAACGACAAAGAGAACCTAACCGAGTGGAGAAAAGGCCTTTTAGAACTGTACCCACAGGCCTTAGCAACCGCTACAGCTGGAAAAGAATCGGTTACCCTCAGTGCCAGGGGAAATCATGTGCAACATCATCATGGAACGTATCAGGAAACAATTAGACCTTCAACTTAGGGAGGCACTTAGCAGGATTTTAGACCACTCAGCAGACCACATTGATATTCTCAGATATGTTATAGAACAAACTATGGAGTGGCAACCACCTTGTGCGACAAATATTATAGATTTTCAGAAAGCTTTTCACAGTGCCCACAGAGACGGCCTTTGAAGACTCATGGTATATGATGAAAGACAACCACAAATAATTAGACTAATCAAGTTTCTATATGATGATGCTGAATGTGCAGTCAAAGAAGGTGATAATGTCAGCCTAAGGTGACAAACGGAGTATGGCAATAGTGTATTATATCTTATTGCTTGCACTGGTCATTGACTACGTCATGAGGAAAGTTACTGCAGAAGGGCAACGACAAGTGATAAAAACACAGCTGGATGACCTCGGTTTTGCCAATGACATTTCCCTGCTTGGTTCAACACATCACTTAATGGAAGGAACCTTTTGGCAGATACAGAAAAACAATTTGGTTTGTTCCTCAAGAAGCAGGTGACAAAATACATGGCTATCGAAGTCTCAAAAGTATCCGCCAGTGAGGACAAAGAAACACTAGAAGAAATAAGTAATTTCACCCACCTAGGGAGTGAGATGCGCAGTGATGGTGACACCATGCTAGAGTCAAGCAATGAATATCAAAAGCATCAAACTTTCATAAAATTGAAACTCGTCCTCCTTTATGGAGCAGAGACCCGGAAATCTGTGACACAAATGGATCAGAAGATTAACGCATTCCGAAGTAAACGCCTGCAGAAGATTTCCAAAATGCACTGGAAAGAGTTCTGGGCAATAGGAGAAATTCTAAGTGAAGCACCCACACTAAAGCATCAAATGTGGCAAGAAAACAGCAAAGGACATATTTAGGATATGTTTTCTGAATGCCACCAATACAACCACAGCAAGTGATCACATGGATGCCACCTGGAAAGAGCGAACCTAGAGAAACCTTATGCAGAATGACGAATGCATCTGACAAAGTGGGCTGGAGCCCACAAAAGCTTACGCCCAGAGAAATGTGTTAGGCTCTAAAGTGCCACAGGACTCTCGTTGTTTTTGTTATGCAGAATGTAGCAAAAGAAGTCAAATCCATCCATATGATACTCCGGCGCCTCAACAGACTAGCACAAGATCAAAATAAATGGCAGAAACTGGTAGACACCCTATGCTCCTTAGGGTGCAGGAGGATGAAGAAAAGACGAGATGCTTCAGTTAGTCGCCAGATAAGTAGCGAGCCCAGCGAGCCCAGCTATGATAACAAAACACCAAAGGCCATCGATTTCAATGAGGATTAGGCACTTAAATACCTTTAAAGATCTGAACCACTTCAATACGTCAAAGAGAAAATGAGATATCTGTCTCTATTACTGCCTGATGCATAAAAGAGGCAAACTTGTTAAAAAAAATAAGTGTCTTTATAACGTGGTAGAATCCTCAAGCCACAGATCTATCTAGGTTCTCGTTGTCTAGTCTTTTCCCCCTTGAATGCACTGTATCCATTTATTCCATTCTGGTGTCTTTCAATCCTGTTTTATATTCCATTCTAATAATGGTGTCATATACAAAAAAAATTGTGCAGAACCTTCCAATAAGCCACTTCAATAAATGGCCTGCTTAAGGCAAGCATATTGTGACTCAGTGCCCTGAACAACTTGGCTAAAGGCTGGTCTGAAACATCTCAGGTGAGAGCCAGGGAACGTGGAGAACATGGAAGTTTTGAGAGATTTTTGGCAAATTGCCTGGAGCTTTTCTACTCCTGAAATTAAAGGCAAGAGCCATATTAACTCCTCTAAATGAAAACGAGCTATATTTACTACTCATTTTAATTGAATTATATTAAATCTAAAGTAGATGATAAGCAGAGACAGCCCTTGTAGTTCACGGTCTAATATGTTCTGCATTCAGACAAATCTATACCAGCATGTCATCATGTTCAAAGCACAAGATTTGTTTCTGGACTATTTTCATCCTGCATTGACAAGTTTGACCTGGGAATTTGATGGCTTTTTCAGCTTGATTATGTTTTAAGAAAGAGCAGTCACTGTGTAAATGTTAATGTTCTCAAGGCCAATGGGAAAAAAGCCATTTTTGCCTCTTTCTCGAGGGGATCAAGCAGCGGAGAGGGTTGAAAGTTCTTAACTGAAGAACATATCATATTCTGGTTTGCTAAATACCAGCCTGAGAATATTCTCTGCGCTGGTGCTCAAAGTGATTCTGGTGCAATCATCTGAGACGGAAGGTGGTGTGTATTTAATGGGTGGCAACACAGAGGATGTGATCCAAAGAATAATGGGATGAAACCGAGGAAGGAAAATGTAAACTGAAGCGTGGGGAAGGGAAAACTCTCCTGGAGAGAGAGCTACTGTAGAATAATATCCCAATGGAAGGGGTTGGAGCTCCATTGCCTGGTTGGGCAAAGCACTGGTGAATTCATTATAGGGAATAATCCTGCATCAGTGTGAGGTCAATGGGAGGAGGGAATGGACAGGGTGATCTAATGGGCAAAGATTGTTCCTTCTGATCTGGGAAGCACTCAGTGGGCACAATAAATATCAGTGAGAGATCTTTTTTCTCTCTAACTTCTATGATTCTATCATGTCCCTAACCAATCCTCTTCCTGAATCTCTCCCTGGTCCCTCAGTGGGGATAGAGAAACGCATTCTCCTCCAGCTGTAACGCTCCAGCTGATGGTTCAAACAGGGAGCGTGTCTTTTTTAATCCGAAGAGGTGCCGTCGGCTGCCTCCTGTAGCAATCCACAGCATCTCCTGTCCCACTTGCTAAACTCTTGTGCTCTCACAGGCTCGCCCTTCCACGTCATTCCAACTGTCGTCATAAAACAGGAGCTAGGAACGGGGATTCATTCGCCAGGGGGGCATGAGCACGGCCGTGGAAGTGAAGTGCTTTAAGGGTGAAAACACCAAGCAAGAAAAATTAGCAGTCCTGCCTCACTGCAACAAAGGGCATTTTCCCCTTGGTTCCACTGAGTGCTGGATCACACCCGAGTGGCTAGGGAACTTTAAGAGGGTGTCCCTAGGAGCTGAGAGTAATAAAATGATACTAAGACAGGGAAATTAAGGATGAAGATAGGGAGAATATCTCCTAAGAGTTAGCTCTTTTGGACTGTGGAACCGACTCTCCAAAGAAAAGGGATGGGACAGCGTACAGAATCATACACTGTGGGGAACTGCCATGGCCGGTGGGGGCCATATCTATTTTCATAAGTCATTTCTATCTCTAGCAGGGCTGTGAACATCATAATGTCCTTAGGAGGCCATCTGTGTTCTCAGCTCCGCTCCCCATCTTTATAAAACCACCTTCTCAGACCAAAAGGGTCAACTCATGATCTTAACCGCAAGGAGGATTTCCCTAAGAGAGTTCCTCAGAATCTTCCCACAGGGTCTGATTCAGACCTCAGAAAGGTGTAAATCAGGAATGACTCCACTTAAGCCGGAAGCTTTACTTTGTTGTAAAAGAGGCATAAATGCAAGCAGAATTAAGATCCCTGCCTTTAATAATAAAATCCTACTTCTATATATAAAAACAGAACCTACCTACAATCCCAACAATTGATCACACGGTGTTGGTCCTGAGCAAGGGTAAATCAGCACAGTTCCCTTGAAGATTACATAGGTTTGCCAATTTACCCAGCTGAAGGTGTGTCCCTAAGTCTATAAAGGTCTCTTCAGGATTGAAGTTGCTCCATCAGTGCTGGACTCTGTCAGGACCCTATTGACCAGCCTCGCTAATAATCACCATCAAAGACAAAGGCTGAGAAAAGACTAAATGAAAATGTGTGATCAACAGTAGAGTTGCGTCTTCATAGAATGTGTGCCATGAAGCATCAAAAAAAAATGAGTGTAGATAGATACTTGCGCAGAAGAAAAACATGGCACCGTTCCTAACACCATCCATATGAGCTTAATTCAAAAAACTTGGGCATGCGGCTCCAATCAGACCAGGGGACCCTGCCAAGAGTCACACTTCCTATATTGGATTGCATAAAGGCTAGACGTGTATGACATGAAGAGAGCACAGTCAGAAGAGCCTGTGCCAACCGGCCAATATATAACACTGGGAACATCAAATATTAATCACTGATGATAAAACAATAGGAAAACCTGCCTTTTGGAGGCAGACATCAATCTTCACTCAGCAGGGAACATCAAGAGAGCCTAATACCATACAGGTTCTGTTTAAATATTTGCCTTCCTTAATACTCACGCAAAAAGCATTCGCTTTGAAGTTGAAAATAGACTGTAAATGTCTTTTGTGGGAGATGAAACATGATAAGACATGAAACCAGGAGTCTAAACCGTAGTTAATCACGGTGGTTTTACAAGCAACAAATCATTACTGTAGACAGTAAAGTGTATTACTTAAAAGAGTGCTCCTATGAAGTTCAACAGAAAGAAAAGTACCTCCCTGACAGCACAAAGGACATGGTGCTTTTCAAGTCAGGGCTCATCCATAATAGCTGGTGAGGAGCTCCCTCCTGAAGAGGCAAGAGAGCACATGGCTCTGGGCGCTGTGCATTATTTATGTATGCAGATGAGGACATTCCGGCTCTGAGCCCCATCACCTCAAGACAGTAACTGCAGATGCTCACCACATTATGTAAAATGTTACTCAACTGAACGTCAATGACTCTTAGACAGCCACGAGCTAAAGAGACCAGATGTTTACACAAAATGGAGCTGTTAAGAGATCAGCCTGTGAAACTTGGTCACACAACTAAAGACCCTATATGCGTAGGCGGTCTTAGCTATGGTGCAGAGAGGGCAAATGCTCCGGGCCCCATGCTAGGGGAGGGCTGGTTGTTTTAAATCCCCTGGGCTGGCCAGCCAGAGCAGGAGCAACTGGGCCAGGAGCCACAGGTGATTTGGGGGGGGGGGGGGTAGGGAGTGGGTTGGGGAAGGCGAGCCAGAGAGGACCAAGGGAGCCAGCAATGCGGCTGTGCCAGCAGTCAGCCTTGAGGGGCAGGGGGCCCAGCATCCATCCAGGAGCTCTCTCTCTAGCTCCCTGCTAGCAGCTGCCCTGTCTGAACTGCTGCCCTCCTTCCACCCTCTAGAAAGTCAGTCCTCTCTTTCCCTTGGGCTCCTTGCAGCAACTAAGCCTCTGCCCTGACCCCTGTAACTCTTTTTATCTTGGCCTGCAAGGCGCTGATTGGCTGCTCCTCACAGCCTCTCTCAGATTGGCTGCTCCCTGCGCAGCCTTCCTGGTCTGCTTTTAACCCCTGCAGTGCCAGTGAGAGGCAGATGCCCCATCACACATCAGTCAGGTCATTTGTACTACAGAAACAGATGGTGGGAAAGAAAAATATATATATGGTCAGAGTGCAACAGCCTGTCATCTTGAAGGGCTCATCAAGAAGAGGGTGTGCAAAGTAGTTCTCTCCCCTTATCCCATTCACACCATTGGGTAGATTAACAAACCCATTTGCAAAAAATCGGGATCCACTTCTGAATAATTTCCAAACCAAAAGGGGCTGAATTCATCAAAATTCAGCTGCGATTTATTCCCAGGGACGATGGCCTTGACTACTTAGGAATTTGTCCTTGATTCCAGTATTTAATGGTCAGCTGAGGCAGCTGGCTCCATGCAAACCCCTAGCATAAGCAAGAAAAACTGTTCTTTGCACTCGCGGGTGGACTGACCCCTACTTGAACGTGGACTAATTTCCACATGGGCATATTGCAGTATTTCTTCTTGAGTGATGAGCTCCGTACAAGGGCAAAAGCTTTCAACGGCTGGAATTGAAGTAAAGATGGCTACAAGCAATCAAGATCCTTTGTGCCAACATCATCAGTGCAAACCAATAAAGAGCGAGGAGGAATGATCACCACAAAGAGAGGGGAATGCAAAAATCTTGATCAGCTGATGCTGGATCCACTTAAGTAAAATAAAATCTGGTATAAAATTCAGAATGAAATCAGTTGCTTCAAATGGAGAAAGCACAGGGGTGGAGGAAAGGGAATGTTCCACTGGGACATATATTTTTATATAACAAAATGAAGAATATTACTAGGAAAGAGATGCATCTGGAAGCACAAGATAAGATCTCAAAGTGAGTGTGTAAATATGACTGATTAACACATAAACCTTCACTAATTGCTTAAAAAGGTCGGATCTCAGCAGCCGGGGAAAAAAATTATTTAAATTTTCCTTGGGCTAAACATTTTTCCAGCAAGCTCAGACTTGCTGTGAATGTTTCCCATCACTATCTTCGTAATTAACACACACCACAAACTGAAAATAAATGTCAGCACCTCATGGCTTTGAGACATTCGCTTGGAGTAAGCAAACTCCATGAAATGGGTCACCTATCCATTCCCATTAGGTGCATGAATTCTGCTGGGAGTGATACAGCCTGGAATAAAGATAAATGAAGTTATTATCAGAGTGATTGAAATAAGTCTTTAATTTTTTCCAGATGCCGTTGGATTTTCTCTATTGGAAAGTGTGCTCTCAGAAGGATGAGGGACAGGGCTCTGATAAGAAAACCACTTACATCTAATTACCCTTCTTTTCTGCATGTCAAGTAACGTTAGAATCTAATTCTATTTTATGCAATTGGCAAAAATATCGCTATTGCCCCTTACTGTTTTGTCACAGCCCAAGATGTAATTAAAGCAATTCTTTTTAAACACAATGATGATTCTAAAAGCCTGAGAATTAGATTACATAAAATGCATAGAACCTGTTTTATAAAATGGAAGGGCAGGGTTGATACGCTAGGCAGGAAAAGGCTGATGAATTGTGGCGGTGCATGAAATTCCACTCTCCAGGGAGACAAGGAACAGTCAAAGTGAAAGGAACGGTGATATGTATTTCAGAAACCCATCAGCTTAATTCTCAAGGAGCAGAATATTTTAATTCAAGGTGGGAAACACAGCTAATGTATGGCCAGAGTGTCTAGCCCTAGACAGATGGGATAAAAAGAACTTTATCTTCCACCCATCTCTCTGGACCCACAGTAAAAGGGCAAGCCATAAGCATCCAAAAACTAAGCTAGATCAGGACTCTCTATTATAGTAGGCACTCCATAGCAGGGGAAGCAAAGCAGTGTTTAATGCCTCCCTCTCTAGGTTAACATCCCAGTGAGCAAAGGCCACACCTTGTTAAAGAGTGGTGAAGCTCCCCCTCCAGCGTGGGCTGCCCTGGAGGAGGTCCAGGTGACTGAAATGCCACTGAGGAATCCTGCTGCCCTATGGCTTCGCCTTCTTCCCCTACATGAGCACACTGAAGCCAGCAGTCCCTACTGGTCTCTTTCCATCTACTGTCTTACACTTCAGTTGGAAGCCCTTTGAGTCAGGGATTGTCTTTGTTCCATATTTGTACAGCGCCTGGCACATGGGGATCCTGGTCCATGAGTGAGGCTCTTGGGTCTATGGTAATACAAATAATAATAAATGAAAATGATTTTTAATCATAGAATCATAGAATAATAGGGTTGGAAGGGACCTCACGAGGTCATCTAGTCCAACCCCCTGCTAAAAAGCAGGACCACTCCCGGACACTCTAGTCCAACCCCCTGCTAAAAAGCAGGACATTCCCGGACATTTGTGAAAAGATGGCTTGGCACCAGAAGTGCCTTATGCCAGTCCTCTTCCTGGTCCCAAAAGATGTCAGTCAAAGTCCCACCAAGCCAATGGCTCAGCGGGCTGACAAAGTTAAGGGTCAAGTGGGTGAGGGACATCTTTTATTGGGACAACTTCCTCTGGTGACAGAAAAACAACCTTTCAAGCTGAACAACTTAGACAACTGGACACCTAAGTCGACTTGTAGGGGCTAGGTGGACCTGGGAGTGGTGCATGGTGGGAAGGGGGGCACCCCTTTAAAAGTGCCAGGGGGCTCAGCATCTTCCCCATTGTAGTAGGGTACATGGGGGCTAAGCAGGACAGGGGCAGGGTACAGGAGTGGGGTGGGCAGGGCTGTGACCTGCTCTGTGGGTGGGCACGCCAGGCTCTGGCTGTGCCAGCCACCCTGGGAGGGAGGTCAGTGGGGGAGCCCTGGGGACCCTTTAGGTCGATTTAGGGCTAATCCGCGTCTACACAGGCTTAAAGCGACTTAACCAGTAAGTCGACTTAAAACCAGGTCTTATTAAGTCGACTTAAAATTTCCTTAAATCAACTTAAGCTGCTGCTTAAGTCGACTTAAGAAAACTGTAGTGTAGACGCAGAGTAAATTAAGTCGACTTAAGTCTGCTTGAGTTATTAAACATCCTGGGTTATTAAAGTCCTCAAAGACTTTAAGGCACAGAGAATCCACCAGCAAATGAGTTATGCCCCATGCCACAGAGGAAGGTGAAAAACCGCCAGAGCCCTAGCCAATCTGCCCTGGGGGAAAATTCCTCCCCGACCCCAGTAAGGTGACCAGTTAAACCCTGAGCACGTGGGCAAGTCCCACCAGCCAGACACCCAAAAAAGAATTATCTGTAATAACTCAGAACCCCCCATCAAACGTCCCATCTCAGGCCACTGGCATATCCCCCACCAGTAATCAAAGATCAGCCAGTTGCCAAACTCGGCCGTCCCATCACACCATCCTCTCCATAAATTTATCCAGCTCAGTTTTGAAGCCAGCTAGGTTTTTGCCCACACAGCTCCCCTTGGAAGGGTAGTCCAGAACTTTGCTCCTCTGATGGTTAGAAACCTGACCCAGAATGCAGATGATTAACCCTAAACATCCAGGGAAGAAACAGTGACTATCGACCCGGGAAAGGAACACAAGACATTTCTTCTCATCATGCCCATACAGGCACTGAGACTTTACATTTGCTTTGTCCCTGAACCCAGCATTGAGTATAGACCTGGATGTAGAATGGTCTGGTCTGGTAATCAGAGCAAGAGTCAGGCCTAGTGGGTGGAGTAGGCATCCAGAATGGAGAACGAAGCCGTGGGTCAGCACCAGAGCCAACTGCCAGTTACCAGAGCTGGGGTTCAAGCTGGAATCAGGGTCAGAAGTTGGAGGCTGGGGTCAAAGCCAGGACTGAGTACTAAGGATTGGCAGTGAGTTGTAAGGGAGAGGAGAGGCCAGGATCAAGCATGCAGCAGAAGCCCAGAGGGAACAGGAGCAAATGCAGGTGTAAGGCAGGGGCCAGGAGCTAAGCAGGGACCAGAAGCAAAGTTGGGTACAAGAGATAGGCACACGCAATGTCCATCAAAACCACCTTGCTGCTCATGTTCCTCCTTCTGGCTTAAATAATTGGAGCAATTTATGATTCCTCTAATCCAAGCTCCTAGGCGTGAGACTGAGACGACCGTCCAACTGGCTTCTGAGCCCAGCCCATTTCAGCAGCCGATGGGCTGCGGCCAGGAGGTGACAGCTATCTGGGAATGCCCACGCTTGGATTCAAGAGCTGGGACCCCACTGCATTTGGGCGTCAGCTTCCAGAAGGGACTAATGAGTCCAGGACACTCACCACACTGCAGCCCCTGGTATGTCACCAGAGCGGCCCATTAGGAGCCAGATGTTTTCTATCTGCCTCACTGACTCTTAATGAACTCCTGGTCCTCACACAGCAGGTAGCCTCTCCAGTTCACACCACTGCCGGGAGAAAAAAACACCACGTGAGAGTTATACCTTCTCTCCTATTTGGTGACACACCTGAGGACAGTGGGGGGGTAGAGAGGTCACAAGCTGATATCAGAAAAAACTTTTGACTGACAGGCAGAAATGATGTGGGGGGCTCAGTGTTGAAAGTGCTGGGCTGGCAGGGGTCGCAGATCCAGTTAAAAAATAATAATAATGAAAAATCAAGCTGGTCGCCGAGGTGTGTATTTTATGCAGTCTTACCAAAAGGAGAGCTCTCAGATTAGCCCCCAACTCCCCAGCACATACATTTTCCAGACCACTGTAAGTACTGGTGAGGAGAAAGGAAGGTAGGAGTTGCCATAATGGGTCGGGCACAGATCTGTCTGGTTCAGTATCCATTCTCTGATGGGTACAGGGGAGTCTCTGGCCAGATCTTCAGCTGGTGCAAATTAGTTTTATATCGGCTGAGGATGCAGTCCTGTGTATTCAAACAGTAAGGATTTATGGCAATTATGGTTGTGTGTATAACTATCTATCTATATTAGCTACTGCACCCAGTGTAATCTCGGGTCAGACTGCCGCTTTATCCCAATTAACTTGCCTAAAAGAATCGCAATAATTAGAACTTCCTAACATCCGCCAGTCATTTTTTTTCTACATAATGAAATTTCTATAGGGGTCTTTTTGGTATTATTAAGGAAACGAGTCGCCCTCTCTTCCTCTCTGACATTTCCAATTTTCACTCCAGCCATTTCTGTGGAGGTCAGAGAGGTACGTCCACTCTGTCACAGAAAAACCAAACCAACCCAAGGTCAGCCTGAGGCTACTGGGGAGGAAATGAATGACTTTTTGAACAAGCAGCGAAGTTTACTTAGGCATGGCAACATAATTCAGTTTTGTCCTCGGAGCCCTTTATCTTGTTAAATTCACTCCTTTGCTCCACTAGGCAAAATATTCTTATTAAGTCAGAATTGTCATTAGTTAATAACAACGCCAGGGCTTAATGATGGGGCGTGGGGTAGATAAACTCCAGCCTCATCACAGCCCAGCAAGGGCACTCAAACACTCTGCGGAACAAACGCTAGGAAACATTACAGCAGAAAACAGGGACGTTCTCGTGCAAACGGGAATCCTGGACAGGGCTGCAGAGATCTCTGCCAATGAACGGGTTAGTGAACCACTGGGACCAGATTGTGAAAACCTTTAGGGGCACAAGCACATGTGTGAAATGTTCCCACATTTACCATAAGCATAGTCAGCAATCAGGGAACGCAGGAATTCCCAGACTGGATCAGATTTCAGGTTCATCTAGTCCAGTGCCCAAGACCAGACTCTATAGAAAACGGCATAGCCAACCAGCACCAGCAGCTGGGGTGATCTGCTCCCTACATTAGGTCCCATCCTCATCGCTAAGACCTAAGAGTATGTCTACACTGCAATAAAAGACGTGATGCCGAGGCTCAAGGCCCTGGTTAATTGACTTGGGCTCCCAGGGCAACCACTAATGCGTTAAAAATAGCAGGGGAGATATTCTGACTCAGGTTGGAGCCCAGCTCTGAAATCCAGCAAGCAGGGAAGGCCTCAGGACCTGGGCTTAGCCCAAGCAGGTATGTCTACACTGATTTTTTAATCCCATGTACCTGAGTCAATTTGACCTGGGCTCTGAGACCCAGTGCCTCAGGTTTTCCTTTGCCATATAAATACACCCTAATAGTTAAAGATCAGCTGAAGCCCTGAAGTATGAAAGCAGATATCGATTCCAAAATGTTTGCTGAGCATTAACGATTAGAATCGGTTGTTCTTGTTGTCCACAGGAATGTTCAGTCTCTTCTGGCATCTTGCTTGGTTCCTGGGCTCAATGAGTTCCCTGTGTGTCCTGGGGAGGTTGCATGGATGGGGAAGTGGGGAACACAGAGCCTCTCACCAGTTTTGAACCATGCACCCAAGTGAGTAATTATGTTCAGCAGAGCCATGCACCTGTTATTAGACCCAGCACCACTAAGGGGATAAAGGTCTCTCCCTGCCCCCAAACAATCTCCCACGAGTCACCAGTTACTGTCCGAAAGGCCAAAATATGGAGAAAGTTACTAATGGTAAGCAGTGAAACAGCAGCAGATTGGAAAGCCCTCAGCCTTTATAGAAATTATAAGATGCAGCAAAATACTGACACAATAGTCAAATTTCAGGTTTAAAACCCTTAAAATCCAAGATTTGGACTCTTGGGAGACGGTGTGTTCTTTAAATAGCAACATTCAAGGGCCCCAACATGTCCACTTGCCTCCCCCAGTAATGGGACCTGGAACCAGCTCTGTCTCTTACATTTGGTTTTCTGTGTGCGTTGGTTCTCACGTTCCCAAAACCATTTGCTGGAAGGACAGAGGTAGCAAAGTTACCTAACCCAGTGACTAGGTACCGGCCTAGGAGTCAGGAGAGATGGGTTCTGTCCCCCATCACTTCCCATTTCACCTCCCACTCTGTCTCTTTAGATTGTAAGCTCTTCAGAGCAGGGACTCTCTCACTGTAAGTGTGTACAGCACCTAGCGCAATGGGGGCCCATCACGGGGTCTACTCACTGCTTGGGTGCTGCACCCTCCTCTGGTGGCCTCTCTCCCGGCCATCTCATCTGGCTGCTCCTCTCTCGCCCAGAGCTGAAGCTTCCCCTTTATGATTTGGCCATCCAGCCGGATTACTCTGGACTCTCCCTCCAGGGTATCAAAGTCTCTTGGGGCAAACTTCTCTGAGCCAAGCTTCCAGTGGCTGATAGAGAACCCAGGCCTGCCCTCCTCTCGGGGTCCAGTTCAGAGGCCAATCTCTTCAGCAGCCACAACGTGCACTGTCCTGTCTCTTGCTGCTTCCCCTGAACCTTTCCCACCCCTCGGGCTCTCCCCTCTCACTGAGTTTGCCAGCCACACACTTCCCCCACCAACTACAGGCTACTTCCCCACAGCTGCTTTCAGCTGTCAGGCTTTATACAGCCCTTCCTCTTCCAACCCATCTGAGCCTCATCTCTAAATCATGCCTGATCCCTGGCTCTTCCTTCAAGTTAAGTTAATTAGCCTATCTGGCCACCTTAATCCCTTCAATTCTAGCGTGGAGTGGTCACCCCACCACAGTGCCCCATAATTGGAGAAAGTGTTATTTAATGTAAATGGTAACAGAGGCAGCTGCCATTTTGTTTTCAATTCAAAGGCAGCCTGGTACAGAAACACCCACTAGATTCTCTCTGATGGGGACTTTACGTTTGTTCTTTCTTCTTCCTGCACATTTCCCTAAATCTAAAATAAAGGTGATTTTAGGCCAAAAGGACACAGCGCTTTGTTAATGGGAGTCATCCAATAGTGTTGTACATTAGGTGACATGTCAGGGTTCAGATGCAGATCCTCATCTGGTGTAAACTGGCATACCTCTGTTAACATCAGTGGAGCCACCCAAATCTACATCAATGGAGGATTTGGCTCATCATTGTCAAAATGCTTTGGAAACATGAACTCAGCCTCAGCGCACGGCTTGGGTGATGTGCAGGTGAAAGGAAACAGACACTGAGGGTACATCTACTGAGCAAATCCCAAAAAACCCACCAGTGCGTCTGAGCCCTGATCAACTGACTTAGGCTTGCAGGGGGTCATGCTATGGGGCTAAAAGGAGCCACACAGACTTGCTGCTGGATGTGTGGGGGTTGCTATGTAGACACACCCTGACAGGTTACATGATCTGTCCTGAGGTCACTGGAGAAGTTAGTGTTAGCACTAAAGAGTTCCTGTCCCCCCATCCTGCACTCAGACCATTACCAAGTGTCTTCTTCTGAGCTCAGGCAGAAGTGACCGGATCTGAAAACCTCCTTTTCTGCTGAATCTTCATCCAAATCCCACATCCAACCTGATCTTACACAGAGGTTCCAAAAGTCCTTCCACCTTTTCTTACTTACTGCATTCCTGGGTCACAAGTGCTGAATGCTGCATTCCCACCCGATTTCCAACCCAGCTCTGCCCACCCAAGAGGCTCAGATAAAGGGGCTAGCTGGACTTCACTTCCAAACCTTAGGAGATTCATCTGGCATTAGCCCACTTCCTGGCCCCAAAGCAGCCCAGGCCGGGAGTTCGGATTAAGAACCATAGCGGTTGACTCCTCATTCAAGACTGTGAGATGGGATCCAGAGACGAGAAAAGGGAAAGCATTCTTAGTGTGCTGACAGCAAAACAAAGAAACTCTTTGGAAAGATCATTTTCTGTATACTTTAGAAAATGGAAGTGCAACAAAAAAGAAAGAGAAAAATGCTGGCATCATTTTTTCCTTTGCATCAAAGGCATGGTCCGGCCACTCAGGGTTCCAGGACAGCATGCTGGCTTTTACACTAGCTGTTACTTTTCCCCAGGGAAAGAGCATTCCTGCTCAACACCACGAGATGTGTTAAGGCTGAAAACGATATTGAAAGAGACAGACTTTAGCCTGTGGCTTGTCTGTGTCGCTGCATGATCCATCTTGCTGCTAGAGGAACTGAAGGAAATCCCGAAATCTCATCAGGAGCCGATGACAGCACAGCGAGGGAGAGAGACGGAGAGCAAACGGAGGAATTAGTGGCCGTGCCACGTGCGGCTGTGGAAGAAGCTGTTCCCAACCCCGGAACACACAGAGGGATCCCCAAAGCAACTTTCAGAGCCACGCCAACATTGCCAGACACGATCAGTGAGTTTTATTTCAGCTACCCCACATACAAGATGCTGCAAAGGGGCGTGGTTTCCAGATGGTTGGGTGCACGAGACTTCTTCAGAATCAGGGCTGGCCCAACCATAGAGGTCGGTGGTTTTCAACCTTTTCTGGATCAGCGCCCAGTTTTTCAATATTTTCACATTTGCAGTAAGTTTACCGCCCACCTACATAAATTGTTACTTTTTATAAATTGCCACTCTCGTTAAATTAATCGTTACATTGTCGTACTGTTAATCATTAATTATAATATTCAATTTATTTAAATTTTAAACTCAGATATTTTCAATAGGATTTCAAACCAATTTCATTCAAACAAAATTTATTCATTATTCATACAAACATTTTATAAATTACAGTCGGATAAGCTCGGCCATTATCTCCTTCCTTCATTTTTGTAGCACCCACCAAAAGTCACAAAATGCCCACTAGTGGGCGGTATCGCCGAGGTTGAAGACCACTGATATAGGTAAACGAGGTGGTCGCCTAGGGTGCCAGGCTTTAAGGGGCACCAAATTAAATGGAAGTGAATTTTTTTCTCTATTAAAAATATTAATATGTAATCTCTTATAACGTGTGGGCGGGGGGTGCCAAAGTCATAGTTCGCCTTGGACTAGCCCTGTTCAGAATCACGTCCTCAGGGGATCCCAAGTCATTAGCCACTTTTCCAAGTGTTGACAAGAGCTAGCTGTGAGAACAAAGGAAGTGAGGGCCAAGGAGCAGGCTGCCAAGTATTCGAACAGAAGGAAGAGGAAAGAAGGAAAAGAAATGCCAGGATCCCATCCCATGAGGCCTCTAAAATAGCTATAAGGCTTCTATCACTGCAATGTTTATGCGGTACCCACCTGGGCAGCTCGCCATCTCAATAAAAGACTTGCTTGCTGCCAGCTTCGCCCACTAATTAGGGGAGCAGGACAAAATGGGGTCCACCTGGCCAAGAAGAGGAACAGTATCCTCATAGACCCTCCACCACCTTAGTGAGGAAGCCTTTTAACTTGGTTCCAAGGAGGGCAGATGACGAAAGTGCAGGGGTAGGTATAAAAAAAGACAACCCTAACAGAGAGTGAGACGTTGGGTGAGGACGGGGAAAATTAGAGTCATAAGTGCAACAAGAGGGAAATCAATCAGTGGAGCAATCTGCTCAGCGTCTTAGCTGTCTATATACAAATGCAAGGAGATGGGGAATAAACAGGATGAACTGCAAGTATACAAGCTAATTATGACTTAATGGGCAACACAGAGACTTAATGGGATAAGTCTCGACTGGACTATAGGCATAGAGAGGTATATCTGGGTGAGGAAAGACAGGCAGGGTAGCAGGAAAGGAGGCGCTGCATTAGACTTCAAGAATATATACACTTGTTCTGAGGTCCTGAAGGAGGTGGGATGCAACCCAAGTGAGAGTCTCTGGGTAAAGATAAAAGGGGTAAAAAAAAAAATAGGGTGATGTTATTGTAGCAGTCTACTGTACATCCCCAGTTCAGGAAGAGGAGGTTGAAGAAGCATTTCTAGAGCAAAGAACAACAAAAATATCTAAAGCATAAGACCTGGTAGTAATGGGGCACTTTGACTACCCAGCACCTGCTGGAAAAGTAGAAGGTGGAAGGCAATTTGGGTGAAAATAATCATGAAATGACAGAGGAAAGGAAGGAGCGGGAGCAGTAAAATAAGGACAATGGACTTCACAAAAGCAGATTTCAGCACACCCAAAAGAACTGGTAGGTAAGGTCCCATGGGAAGAAAACCTAAGGCGAAAGGTAGTTCAGGAGAGCTGGCAGTTTCTGAAGGAAACAATATTAAAGACACAAACTATCTCCATGAAAAGGATGGGAAGAATAAGAAGGGGCCAATATGACCGTATCAGGACTTCTGTAATGATTGGAAAATCAAAAAGGAATTCTACAGAAAGTGGAAATAAGGCCGAATTGCTAAGGAGACGCAGAAAAGTACAGCACAAGGATGTAGAGACAAAAGGCACAAATTAAGTTACATTTAACAAGGGACATTAGAGGCAAGAAGACGACATTCTTTAGATACATCAGGAGCAAGAGAACAATGAAGGAATGTGTCAGTCCTCGATTTACCAGGGAAGGAGAGTTAATAACTGAAGAAGACTGAGGTGTTTAACACCCATCTTGATTCAGTCTTCACTAAAAGGGTTAATGGGCACCAGATACTCCACGCAATATTCACAAGGAGGAAGGAACACAAGCCAAAATGGGGAAAGATCAGGTTAAACAAAATTTAGACAAGTTAGATATATTAAGTTGGGGGTTCTTGATGAAATTCATCCCCAGGTACTTGGCAAACTAGCTGAAACAATCTCAGAACCATTAGCAATTATCTTAGAGAACTCCTGGAGAAAGGGGAGGTCCCAGTAGAGTGGAGAAGGGAAATATAGTACCTATCTTTAAAGGGAGGAACAAAGAGGACCCATTAAAATACAGATGGTTCAATTACTATGGGGCTGATCCTGCATGATGCTGAGCACCCACCAACGTCACAGGGAAGTGAGGATGGTCACAGATCCAGGCGCATCGCAGGATCAGGACCCATCCCTCCAAGTTCAAACGAGGCACTTTGCAGTTTTCCCCATTCAGTTTTATAAAAGTGTTTAAAAAACCCAGTGGAGCAGACCCGGCCACCCTCAGCCAGCTGTTACTCAAGGTTTGCTCAGTCTCTGCTCAGAGAAACCCTAAAGAGTTTGTCCGAGTGCAACATTTGGAAGGATGCAGGGCTTGGCCCACTTGATAGAAACAGGCCAGCACCCACCAAAGCCCCACAGCTCTTCCCTGCCTTACCCTCTGAGCAACCTGGAGACACCCAGCCACCTGCCTGGGGGAACAAGCCCAGCCTCTGCAGCCGAAAAACGGAACAGGCTGATAGAATCAAAGACAGACCTGGCTACGATCCATCCCCCTAGCCTCCCCGGCCTCCTCAGAAGTTCCTCTCTGCTTTGGAGAACCTGCCTTCAGTCCTCCTTCGCCACTTATCCCTGTAAAATGGCAGGAGATCAAAGCCATGATCGGCTCCCAAGCCAGGCATCTGCCCCGTCACAAGGCACTGTGGACGTTGCTAAATAACACAGTGCTCGGTGCCCTGGCCGCTATCAGCAGATACACCGCATTGCATGCCCTGCTGGGGCTTGTCAGCGCTCGGCCTTGCATGGAATAACGTTCACCGTTGCCCACTGAGGAAACAAGTCATGATTTATAGGTAAATGCTGCACCATGCCAGCAATCTCAGAGTCAACAGATAGATCATTACCAAAGAGGGAAGCGACAGGCTTGCAGACTCCCACACAGGCGTTGGGTTGGCGAGTCCTACTGGACGACGACCTGTTGGCTCTTATTGCAAGTCTTCAGTTCACCCCAAAATGCTCAGCATGCTCCACATGTGACAAAGGTGGGAAAGGAGGCCTAATCCAGATCTTCTGCTCCAAACGAGTCCTGAGCACTGTAGGAGATGTTATTACATGCTGCACAAGCTGTCGGCTGATCCAAGGAGAGAGAGAGCTAGCACGAGCCTTCAGAGAAGCAATGCTTGCTATGAAGCCTACGGATTGCACACCTGGAATAGGTAATTCTCAGCTATAACCCTTGAGCTGGATTCAGGCCAGAGTTTCATGAGTTCTGCTGGAGCAAACCAGGGCGAAAGGTCCTGGCAACAGAAAGGGAGTGGGGTCGCAGTAGTGTGAGGTACCGTCTAGTCATAAAACTCAGATCCTCATGGGAGTATTAATTTTGCTCTCGTTCAGGTGCTTCCGCCAGACTTTACAGCAGCTTCAAGGTTCCAGGAGCAGCTCCAGACGCTAGAGGGGAGCCTGGAGGGGGGAAGTCAGCGTGGTGGGGGTTGCAAACCCGACTCTGCACTAATGAGATTGCTGCTCTGAGGTGAGGCACTGCACTGGACAGATGAAGATCACTGTTAAGAATATGTCTGTTCTGCCTCATCCAGTCTCTGCCCACACCCTGCCCCCTTTCCAGCAGCCATTCCCAAATGGACCTGGGTCTCCCCACTGCCCAGGGCAGACGGCTCAGCCCACATGGACAATCATCTGCACCTCCCCGGAGTGAACATTGCACATGCGCACGGAAGCAGACCCCATAAAAAAGCTCATGGGGGCAAGCCGAGAATGGGGGATTGTTCTTGGCCTGGGTGCAGGAGCACATGCCCAGCGCAAGGGGTGGCCTCCAAACCAGCAGCTTCAGAAGGATGGGACACGAGGCCTTTGTGAAGGGCAGGCTCCGCCCCAGGTGTCATGGAGAGTTCAGGCTATGGATCCACCAGACAGCTGCGTCTCCAAACCTGCTCCTGTCCACACTGCCCTGCTCAGATACCCGCAGAGCACAGTCCTGTGTTACGGTCTGCTCAGCTCTAGGCAGCCTGCGAAAGGCCTATCCGATGCTTGCTTCGTATTCTGGGAAGGGCAGGATTTGCTCTTTAAAAGCCTCTAATTCCATGAAGCTTTGATATGCTGGTCTCCTTGCGCTCCTGGCCCAGCCCTGTAGCCCTGGAGCGTGGAAGCTCTGTGGGGAAGGAGCATGTTTCTCTCCGTCTACACTGCGGGCCGTCAGATCGATTTATTCGGTTCGATTGAGCAGCAGTAAAGACACACTCAGTCGAGCCAGAAGTCGACCTAGTAACACCACCTCCTCAGGCGCACAGGGGACACGGCCATTGGCCCAGCGCAGGGAGACAGTGCGTAGAACGGATGTTAGGAAGTCAACGGGATTTACGCATGCTTGAGCAACTCCCATCGACAGCCACTGAATTTTGCCAGCAGTGTAGACCGGGCCTCCGTGCTCTGTAAGCACACCATGGAGGGGGGAAGAGGGAGGCATGGATCCGCGTTCACGTTGCCCTCACCATCAGGACCCGGCCCAAGCTGGGGAAACTAGTGATCCAGCCAGCTGAGGAATCCTGGGCCCAGGCCACCTGAGGCATATTCCACATATGAATCTACTACTCAATCCATCTACAGCCTTTGTTCCCAGCTAATTGTTCTTGTTTCTTTTTTTTTTTTACTGCTCCCAAATGGTGTCCCTTTAAATCAGATGCTCCCAATAAGTTAACTCATTCCGCTAAGGGTCGGCGCGGAAAAACAAACATCCCCATGCGTCATTAGGCAAAGAAATTTGAAAGGGCAACTGCACCCTCATGTGTCTGTTTTGGGTGGTGCAAGTCAGCATTGCATCGATTTGAATATTCCAGGCATTTCCAAAAGAAGTGACTATCAATTATGAATGTTATTCGTATTGGGAGAACACCCAGGAGCTCTAGTCACGGACAATCCCCCGCAACCAGCTATAAGAAGTTGAAGTGCTGAGATCTTTTCCTTACAAATTCACTCCAGGGACGAAGGTCCCTGCACAGGAGCGAAGGTGAGGAGACCCACTTGGCAGAGATGATATGACAAGAAAATAGGAGCGTGAAGTTTGAGTGATAAAAAAATCGGTGACACTAACAGATCAGACAGCACTATTCTCTATTAAAACATCGTCAATAAGGCCAAGCCAATTCTGCCCCCTCAGCCACCCGCAGCTCTGAGGACGCACCTGTCGTCTCCTGCAGCAATCCCCTTTCAGTTCTGAGCTCCCCACATAGTGCCTACCCAATGCTCTTTGATCCTGACCTGGATCCTCAATCCAGGACCTCTGCTGCATCAGTCCTACATTCTCCCACTCCCCATAAACTCTGCCAATACGCCCTTTATCTGGCCAGTAGGCTGTGTCCTCACCCCCAACACCGGTCATTCCAGTCCCCCACCACCAGCCTCACTGATGGACTGTGCCTGGCTGATGGCATCCCCCACACTTCACTTCTGCACAGACAGAGCCATTCCCAGTGCTCGGAGCAATGGTACACGTAGTCTGTTCCCAGCGAGTCAGCCAGGTGGAAGTTTTATGACTGTCCACAGGAGACACAGCACCTGAGCTTATCAAAATAAATAAACCCATTCAGAGGCAGATTCCTCCTGATAAACTGTGAGACTTTGGGGCTGCAATCTTGCAGCAGGATCAGTGAGATTTCTCCCAAAAGGCCCTTCCGCTGTTAGAATGGTGCGGTGCTGATACTCCCCTCTTTGCAATCGCCCCCAGCCAGCCAAAAACACAAAAATGGCCCTGACACAAATAAACCCAAACACAGTAATTAATACAATCTTTTTTTAAATCAGAAATAGAAACACTCTCCCAAGCAGAGTTTCCGCCCCAAAAGGGAAAGCGAGCCAGAGTCTCCATGAAATCCATTAGTGATTTCACAATAGCTACTGATTTTGGTGGAAGAGGCCGATATGGTGATGGATGGCAATGCCAAACTTGCTATTTGTACTGCAGTAGTGCCTAGGCAGCGGCAGGGCTGCTGCAAGGCGCTGTACAAAGGTAAAGACGGGACCTCCGACCCAAAGGGGTTACGGTTGAAGATGGTGTTCTATGATTGTGAAGTGTCCGGCGCACTTTTGGGCACATGGACAAAAATCATCATCAACCTGTTTTCCCCCTCCTAGCCCTTCCATTCAGCACAGCGACGACTGAAAATGGGAGAGGAAAACGGCGGGCAGTTCCCCACAGGGGTCACCAGCAGGAAAGCTTCATGCAGCAAGTCATTTCTCCGGGACAATGAATCAATGGTTTATTATCGGGTCGACATTACAGAGGCAGATACAAAGCAGCGGCCTTCGGTGCTGTGTCCCTCTCACCGCCCTTGAGCAAAACACGTGCAGAGAAGAGCCTGTAAAGTGCCCGAGTGCAGATGAACCGTAATATTGCCATCGGCGTGTGCTGTCGCTTGGCCCCAGAGATCTGCCTAACGTGGTGCATTTCTGATCTCTGAGCCGTAAGAGGGCTTTAAACGGGAGACTCATCCATGGGAGATTGGACCCGGAGCTGCATCAGCCCAGATGAGGAGCAGCTTCTCAGCTCATTTAGGGGCAAGTGGGGATCTGACACCACCAAAGCCAGTGGAAATTTACTGCCCACTTCAGTGGCAGCAGGATCGCAGCATAAATCCACTGGCTCCAAGGCTGTGTCTACACTTACAAAAGCTAGTTTGAATTAGTTAATTCGAACTAACTAATTGGAACTAATTTTAGTTAGTTCGAATTAACTTAATTCGAACTAGCCATGGCCATGCAGGGCACTCGCTTAGTTCGAATTAGTCAGTTGCAGGAAGGTCAATCTGCCGATTAGTTCGAACTAAGCAGTTAGTTTGAACTAATACGGCCACATATGACTTAGTTCGAATTAACGAACCGAATTAACCGTTAATTGGAACTAAGCAATTGAATTTCTTAGTTCAAATTAGGGAACCCCTTAATTCGAACTAATGAAAGCCTAGTGTGGCCAAGGCTTAAGATAGTTCGAATTAGGGAGGCTTAATTCGAACTAACTTGCAAGTGTAGACATAACCCAAGGGACCTACTCAGGGGTCACGCCAGCGTAACTGAGAGCAGAACAGAACCCCACCAAGGAGGCAAGAGAAGAGAATCAAGGAAGATGCAGCAAATCCCTCGTGCATTTATACTGTGGACTCATCAAAGAAAAGCACAGTCCAGCCCAAAGGAAAGGAGTCGGGCCGTGTGGTGAAGGGGACGGACAATGTAATAGCCCTTTAGTATCAAGAGGTAATTGACCAAAGCCTGAGTTATGCAAGTTGCTGCTGAAAGGCCCCAGTTCTGAGCTCCTTTGCACTGGTGTAAATCAGGAATAACTCTGCTAATGCACGTGGAGTTACACAGCATTAAAACCAGCGTAAGGCGAGATAAGAATCAGGCCCAATGCACGATAAAATCAAATCAAATCTACTCCTACAATTACTTCTAGTGTGTGAAAAGCAGATTAAAAGACCAGGAGCATTATCTGGCAGGATCATACAAACATCCTCACCCTAACCATCCTGGAAGGGTTTACCTAGGGCAATTCATAACATGATCCCAGCCCAGAAAACAGCACAGGAGAATGGGACCAGATTCCAGTCTCAGTTAAATCCAGTGTTACTCCCTACCCATTTCAATGGAGTGACTCTGGAGTTCCATCAGCATCAGAGATCAGAATCTCCCCCCATTCGCTTTGTATTTCCTTCTGGAAATAAAGGGTGAAATGTTGGCTCCTTCGAAGACAATGGCATTAATGGAGCCAAAATTTCACCCACCATGCCCGCTACTTATAATGGACAGAAGAGAAGGAATTCAGTAGCTGGTCCTGGGAAGAGGCTGGGATTTTTGGGACATGGGATAGCATCTGACGGAGTTACAGCATTTGCTTCCCCACATTCATTAAATACAAGTTTGCAACCAGATGGTTCAAAGCAGAAACTGTCACAACTGCTGTGCAACGTTCGCTCGAAGGAAGAGATAACCCAGCTGACGAAACAAAAGCAATCAGAGATTACTGTCCCATTTCCCTTCTGCTCCCCCAGCCTCCTGTCCCCTACCTACAGAGCAGCACCCAGAACTCAGTATAGATCTCTGATGGGAGATATTTGCACTGCAGAAGCCTGGAGTATCTTTCCTTTGCCAGATTCTCATTCAGAGTGCACAGGCACGTGATCCCAAACCGTTTTCACAGGGAACAATGGAGACTCTGTAGGAGTCCATTAAAAGCAGCGAGGGAGTCCAGCATCTCGCTTACTTCTCCTTCAGGTCCTGCTCCACTTTGTCTGAGAGAGCGGGAAACAAAATCAGCAAGTCAGCATTTCGACACTCCGTCTCTGGAATCCCTCCCCCGACTACACAAAGGAAGTGGTGATGAATGCCATCAATATTTCACAAGTTCCACAGTCAGGTGACCAGAGGGCTGGACCGGATGCCCCAAGTTTTTGGTTCTAATTCTGGCTCTGCTCTCCCGCCCTCAGGCCCTTGATCCTCACTCGGTCTCTCTGTATCTCAGTTTTCCCATCTGTAAAATGGGGGCAATCTTTACCTTTCTAAAGGCACTTATAGACCTTAAAGCCTTAATGTTTGATAGACGCTTTAGAAGGGGGCAGAAAAACGGGAGAAGTTACCTACCTAAGACAACACCGAGCCCAGCGAGGGGTGTGTTTTGATGGCTCCCTCGATAAGAGCCCTCCCACCTAGATCACTGTGGTGGCGCTACCCACCTCTTGGGGGCTGGGAAGGAATATTTCCCTGTACCACCAGATTGGCCGAGGCTGATTGGTTTTTTTCCCCTTCCTCAAAATGAAACCTAGGGTTGGGTTATGGGAGGGCTGGATGGTTGGACCTATGTGAGAGTCACTTAGTTGTCAGCAGATGCCCGGTACCGATTTAGGCCCCCGATCCAAAAAAGGTGACATAATGTGCCTGCCAAGGGCATCTCTTGACAAGGTGGGGGCATTGCGTCTAACCCTGGGGGAAATGTGAATCAGGGGAGGGGACATTACCTGGAGGGACTGCCTCTCCAATGCACTTGACAGCAGTACTGGGTGGGGGGTCAAGGTCCCCCCAGTAAGGGAAGGGATGCTAGCGGGCGAGTGGAGCTGCCCACAGACTCTCCAAGTGTGATGGCTGGCTCCCCCTGTGGTCGGAGCACCCAAGAATAGCAAAGAATCAATGGGATACGAATGACTGCATGGGCCTGTCCCCAAATGGGAACCTTGAATGTAACTTGACTAATAAAGTAACCACCTGGTTAAAATCCTCACTACGTCGCCTGGCCTTCTTCCACGTGGTGAGCACACCAGCTTGCACTAACGAACACATTTACGTGGACTCATGTTTACCTTCCTTCCTTTACAAGGATTAATCTCAAAATGTTCGGCTCTTTCTCCAAACCATCTCACTCTCTGTGATCCGCAGTGCTGGACAGACAGCTCGCTGGAACGGATCCTCACCAGCACTCCCTGCTTCTGGCCCCAGGAAGCTCAAGGGGGTGCTGACTTCTTTATTCATTTTAAAATCTAAGGGCCTGGAAGGTTTGTTTAGGCCACTGGGTTGCTTCTCAGTTTATCTGTCGTCAATGACCAAATAAAACCCAGCTATCCTCTACCTGAAAAGAAAGCCCAATGCGGCTCCTCAACCCTCATCTCAGAGACTGAAAAATCAGCAAGACCAAACCCAGCCAGCAGCCTGGTCACTTTGTTAGGTTGGGGCCTGGTCCTGCTTCGCCTGACCTAACCAAAGGGCCCTGAGGAAGAACATTTCCTAGTATTCAATAATCAGGCACCCTTGGTGCTTTCTGCCACGATCTTCACAACGGCCTTGTTCCCAGATGGAGGCTGTCTCGCTAACAGAGATGCAGGAGGGAAACAAATAAAAGCCCATCACCCCTGCCAGGAGGGAGGCCTGGATCAAGAGTGCTCCACGGAGTACGTTCAATGCCCCAGCTGCGTTTGGAAAGTGGGGAGATGCCTTAACCCTGATCTTTGGAGATGGAGACACCAAACCCAGGCGCTGGACAAATCATTGCTGGTTAAACATACCCTTGCTAAAACCCTGGGAGTCACTGCCCAAACCAGGCGGACCCCAGACCCCCAATTTTCTGGGTCCAGCCCTCACCTTTGGAGATGAACCTCAGGGAGCTACTGAATATTCAGAAACGGGACTGCCCTCTCTTGGGCCCATCGTTGAGGAACTCATGGCCCAGCCCATTGCCGCACTTGCCGCAGGACACCTAGAAGAGGCAAGGGAGGAAAATAAGTGAACTGGGGCTAATCCGGGGTGCTCCCTTTCTGCTGCTGTTCTGACAGCGCACAGCAGGCCCAGGCACTGCCCTGTTAACAGAGGAGAGCTTGGGAAAGCTGTTACAGCTCTGCTTTATTCTCTCCAAGGTTTTAGTCAGCACCTTCAAGGCACCCGGCCGCTCCTCCTGCTTGGCCACGCTGTTAGCGTGAATGGTTTCAGTGAAAGCCGGCCATGGAGACGAATGCTGGTACTTTGCTCTGCTGGAGAACAGTTCATAACCGCATTTGGAACAGACGTAAATACCTGAGGAGAGGGACAGGGGAATCGACAGGTTAACGTCTCGCCGTGCAAATTCAGTCGCTTATGTGCTGCGCCTACAACGCCTGGCTCCCGCTGGCCTGGCTCGAGGTCAGAGACGAACATCTCAAAGGGGTTTCTGAGATAGCCCTGCTAAACGCGTATTCCCCCAGGGCTATACAAAGAGGCCACCTCCACGGCTTAGCTTGCCTGCTGCCACCGGCCATCACTTCTGGAGACAGAGGCCTGGCCCCTATGGACAGAGGAGCCCAGCCCCTATAGCCACCCCAGCCCTATGCACAGTGAGAGCTCAGCCCCTATAGATGCCCCATGGACAGGAGATCCCAGGCCCTATAGTAGCCCCAGTCCTATGGAGAAAGCTCAGCCCCAATAAATGCCCCACAGACAGAGGATCCCAGCCCTTATAGCTGCCCCAGCCCTATGCAGAGAGAGGCTCAGCCCCTATGGACGAAGGAGCCCAGTCCCTATAGCTGATGGCGGCCCGGGCCCCATGGATAGGGGAACACAGCCCCTATAGCCACCCCAGCCCGATAGAGAAAGAGGCCCGGCCCTTATGGCTGCCCCTATAGCTGCTGGCTGCCCGGGGCCGGGGCCGTCCCTGGAGGAGGCCGAACGGGGCGATCGCCCCGGGCCCCGCGGCCCCTCCGCCCACGGCCACCCCGAAGGCAGCGCAGCGCAGCGCAGCGGGGCGGCTATTCCCGGCCCCCAGGGCAGAGCAGGCAGACCCAGGGGCGGAGCACGTGGGGCCCGACCTGCCCCACACGGCCGGCTCCCCCCGCCGGCGGCCTCGACCTCCCAACCCGGGGCTGGAGCCGGCTCCCCCCGTGCCCCCCGCAACAGGCCACGCTCCCCTCCAGCACGGACCCTGGTCCCGCTCCCCACGGGACGGCCCTGCCCGGCCCCTATGGACAGCGGATCCCAGCCCCTATAGCCACCCCTATGGGGAGAGGCCCGGCCCCTGCGGCCAGCGCCCCCAGCCGCAGCCCCGGCCCCTACCGGGCTCGAAGTGGGCCTGGAACGGCTCCCCGCCGAGGAAGGCGCAGAAGGACATGGCTCGGCTCGGCTCCGCTCCGCTCGCTGCTGCTGCCGGATCACACTGGCCCCGGCCGGGCACCGAGCCAGGGCCGCCGCCGACCGGCCGCCAGGGGGCGCTGCCGGGCAACACTAGGGAGCCGAGACCAGCCCGCGGCAGAGCCAGAGGCGAAGAGCCGGGCACTGACCCCGCCCTGGCCCGGCCCGGCCCCGCTAAGCTGGGTGTGCCACGGCCGGGCGCAGGGGAGTGTGGCTTCCCCGGCCTGGCATGCTGGCTTGCAGGATGCATCGTCTCTGGCTGACCCCTATTTTCACTGGGGGGAACAAAGAGCAAGTGTGAACAATCGGGACACGGGGTGCCCCAAATATCAGGACTGTCCCTATAAAATCAGGACATCTTCTCCCCCTAATCCAGTCACCCTACTGGCTGATAGACACCCGGCTGTGGCAGAGGCCTGCTTTAATTTCATTCTGCCATTGGCGTCTTTTCCTGCTCCCCCTCCTCATTTAACCCTGCTTTTCTCCCCAACTGGTGGTGATACAAATCCCGAGTAACTCCAGCGAAGTCTGCTCAGTTACCCTGTGTTTACTCGGAGGTAGCTGAGGTTGGACTCTGGCCCATGTTTCTCTTGCCATCCCCTATTAGAATGGAAATTGCTCCATCCGTGTTCTCCTTACATGCTCTTCCCCGTGACATTTCAAATAAGCTGAATATTTCATTATCCTGCAGGGGATTCACCTGATGCACAAAAACACTTCGTGTCTCATCTGGACAACAAAGAAATCTGAATGGCGCAAGGCTAACAATGAGCCAGGCCCTCCAACAGCAAGTACACACAGCTGGAGAATAATGGACTTTTCCCTGGTTTTGCTGCAGAGTCTGAAAAGACCACTCATCTGACGGGATGTATTTTGAGTTCTTTGTTATACTCATGGACACCACTAAACTGCACAAAGAAATAATCAGTAGCGATCCCGTGTTCTTGCTGGGCAGGTTCCTAGCGGTGATTGGTTGGGAATGGGGTGTGAAGCTCCCCACCTCAAAGACGGTCCTGTAAATCCAGTCACGTCAGTTTCCTTCTGACAAGGATGGCCTTTTTGTCAAAAGCCCTGTTCCTCTCAGCAGTTACTAATGGGCAGGTGTCAAACTTCTGTTAATACTGATTACAGGGTATAAATACCTAAACCGCTCTTTAATTTAGTGGAGAAAGGCAGAAGAAGAATCAGTGCCTGGAAAGCTGAACCCAGAGAAGTTGAGAGTGGAAAGGCACAAATTGTTAACACTGAGCATGATTACCCACTGGAACAAACGCCCAAGGAAAGCAATGGATTCTCTGTCTCTTTGTCTTCAAAATCCAGACTGGAAGAGATATTTGAGCCAAACACAAGTGACTGGCCTCAATACAGAGGATCATGTGGTGAAATTTTAAAGTCTGTGTTGTACAGGAGTGCAGAGCAGATGATCTAATGGTCCTTTCTGGCCTTAAACACTATGAATTTGCATTTGATTAACTCCAGCAGAGGCCACTCTTGGATCACAATTGAGGCAGCTGCTACCTGTTCTGGCTCTGTACCTGCCACTCAAGGTGTCAAGATGAAAGTAAGTGATAACATAGAACTACCGAACTTTATAAAGAAAGCAAAGGTCCCACAGAAGACAGCTGAAGCAAGCAATTACAGGAGTTTTCTAACTAGGAACAAAAAGAATCCTGACCATGCTATTGGTCCATTACTAGAGGGAAATGGTAGAATCATCCATAATTATGCAAAAAAGGCAGCAGTGCACAATAAATATTGCTTTTCTGTCGTAGAGAAAAATCAGATGGTGTGGTCTCATCAGATGATAACTCTTTCCTTCTACTAGTGTCTCAGGCAGATGTTAGACACCAGCTACAGAAGGTAGAAATTGTAAGTCTGCAGGTCCAAATATCTTGTGGGATGGTTAATGCTGATTTTCAAACCTTGAAACACTGGTGAAGTTCCAGGAGACAGGAAGAAATCTAATGTTGGACCAATATTTTCAAAAAAGGATAAATGGCCTGAGCTGGGTAATTATAGGCCTGTCTATCCAACATCGATCCTGGGTAAGATAATGGGCGGCTTAATAAAGAAATAATTAAAGGAGGGTGATAAAATCAATGCCAACCAACATGGGTTGTGGAAAATAAATCCTGTCACGATAACTTGATTATTTTTTTTAACCGAGACTGCAGATTTGGTTGATAAAGGCAACAGTGCTGATGTAATAAATTTAGACTCCCGGAAAGTGTTTGACTTGGTATTGCACAACATTTCGATGAAAAACTAGAACAATTCAAAATGAACATGACGAACGTGGATTAAAAACTGACTCAATGATAGGCCTAAATAGTCAGTACTAATAATAGTCAATGGTAAAAATGTTTTCTCACACTCCGTGTTCTGAGTGTCACGAGGCTGCCCCGGGCTATTTCTTCAGCTGCTTACATCCAGGAGACATGAAGAGAGGAGGATGCAGGTGTGAACATTGGCACTGCTGCGTCAAGAGAGACGCTTTCTCCACACCTTGGGGAATCACGAGGCCTTTGGAAGAAGCATCCGTAAGAGATGACTCTGGCGTGGAAAGTGCACCCACTGTCTTCACTCAGCAGAAATTATAAATAACGGCTGCAACCTGGATCAGGGCCCGCTGTGCTAGGTGCTGTATATTCACACCCTGCCGTGTAGTGCTTGCCTTCCACATAGACACGACAGAAAAAGGGAAGCAGCTACCTGCGAACAGAGCTAGGTCATGACTCAGCGCCCCGCACATTGCCTCGTGAAAGAGTCCCTTGGTCATTATTTGGGGCAGAAAGAGAACGGTCGGCTAATGCAGACTACTTCGAAGATGTAGAAGATGCCAAGCTTAAGTCGACTTAATTTACCAGTGTAGACGCAGCCTAAAATAGACAATCCCCCCAGGATGTGTCTGTCCAAACCACGTGGTCCTCCACACCTGTCAGCTCTCCCCAGCTCTTAGTTTATAAACTGTTCCCAGCTTTCACTCTCCAGTCTGTGTGCCTTGGTTTACTCATTTCTCAACTGGGTATAATGTGATTTCCTTACCTTATATGGAATGGACACGAAGCTTTACTGACACCTTTACCAAGTGGGTTGAAGTCCTCTGAACAGATCCAGGGCCGTCTTCCTTCTTCCTGCGCTAGTATCACAGAATTCAGAGTTTAAATAGCGACCTACTCACACATCGGTCAGACTGGAAATAAGGGATACATTTTTAACAGTGAGAGTAATTAACAACTGGAACAATTTACCAAGAATCGTGGTGGATTCTTCATCCCTGACCATTTTTATAACAAGATGGGATGTTTTTCTAAACCATCTGCTCTGTGAATTATTTTGTGGGAGTCCATGTGTTATACAGCAGGTCAGACTCAATGATCACAATGGTCCCTTCTGGCTTTGGAATCGATAAATCTCCAATCGTGGCTCTGAGGAGCCACTCTGGGAGAGATTTTTGATTGCTCAGTTTCCTTTTAGGAGAAGAGCGAGCCAATCTCCTTTCTTGTTCTCTGCTAATTTGGTTCTGTTCTAACCAGCTGCCAGCCCCTGACTTGGGGTTCTGTAATGATTTGTGACGGGGATTATGCTAACACAGCACATCAAATTCTCCTCTCCTTCTCACAGAGGCTGTGACAAGCAGCAACGCAGACGTACAATGTGGCATCCAACTGCCTCATCTCCTCATTTGTACAATGGATACATCCTTCCTCCCAGGGATCCATAGAATATGTTAGCAGGGACCGCAAGGGCCGTCTCAGTAAGATTTAATCAGCCTGCACAAAGGAGGCAGGGGAGACTCATCAGCCCCACTGACATGCCCAGGTCTCCAGGCCTTCCAGGTGTGCCAGCTTTTTGGTTTCCCTTTCCTGGAACAGACGTCAGCCAATGGGGCCTTGATCACACAGGGATTACTCCAGAGCACTGAGGAGTCAGAGGAACCCAGATCCCCTGGGCTGTAGTCTCACATGGGAGAGAAAAAGCAAAGGCAGTAAGTCAGTTGCAGATAAAATCCCCAGCTGGTGCTCCCTGCAGAGCCGGAGACCCTAACAGGCTTCTTCTGCAGCTTTCAGAGGAATTCCTTCCCCGCCTGGCTATGCACAGGTTGGCAGGAAGGATGGGAGAACATGGTGACCCAAGAGCAGACTTTGGGCCCACCTGTTCCTCCATCGAAGGCGGTAACAAAACTCCCATTAACTTATAAAAGGGGCCGGATCAGGCATCTGTTAGCTAACGAATCCCAGAGCTGAGTGAACAGCCGACCCCCTAAACAGCTCAGCTATCTCCAGTTTTCGCGGTCACACTGTGCCCTTTCCCCCATGACTGTCTTCTCAGCAGTTCTCCTGATGTCAATACGTGGGGACGAGACTCTGGAATTGACTGATGCCAACTCCCTTTTGCACCAGACACCGAAAACAGGAGCTGGTCTAAGCTAATTAATAATTCCAAAGGGGTAGCCATGTTAGTCTATTGTAGAAAGACAACAGAGTCTTGTGGCACTTTTAAAGACTAACAGATTTATTAA
>ML685786.1:3236047-3261262 GCA_007922175.1 Pelusios castaneus | reverse complement strand
TTAATAAATCTGTTAGTCTTTAAAAGTGCCACAAGACTCTGTTGTCTAATTAATAATGGCACCAGAAGAAAGACAGAATGGCTTAGGCTTCATATGACGTCCCTTTATTGGAAGTGCCTGGTCAAGGTGGCTGTGTGCATTTCAATCCTCTACAATTCTTCCTGGGATTCTGCCTTCTCCTTCACCAGGTGTTTCTTCTGGGGGCCCTACAACACAAGTGAAACGGTGAAAATAAGAAATCCCATCGCCGTTAGCAGATGAGTTCAAGATCCACATTACAAGCCCTTATTGAGAGGCAATAAGTGGGTGGATGCTGTGGAATTTCTATTCAGATGTGACCCCTTTTCAGTGGAGAAGGTTTGCAATACAAGCTGTTCATTTCTGGTCATTCATGGGGGGTCTTTATTTTCCGGGACAGGTCCTCGGCTCCTGTTCATAGACATAGCTCCTTTGAAATCCATGAGGCTGGGTTAAGTCAGTGCAGCCGAGAACCTGGCCCTTTGACCGCGAAGCCAGCAGAGATTTAACTCACCATGAAAGCTCTCTTCTCTTGAGCCGTCTGGAAGCAGCCGTGGCCAAACTTGGAAGTGGTATCAATGAACTTCAGCTCGATGGGTTCCAGAGCCCGACGGCTGCTGTGCATCAGCAGGGACTGGAGAGGGAAAATCACACCACCTTAGGTTTATGTTTAACCAGAAATAAGAAAGCCGTGCTGTGATGTGGGGGAAGAAATTTCATGAGTGTCCATTAGCCAATCACTCCGGCAGCCGTGGTTTCCTCTAACAGACATCCGGAGCAGCATGCCAGCAAAATGTTTATTGCCCAATGGTGTGAAAAAACACTTCCGGGTGACATAAGTGTTGCCGGCATATGCCCTCGTATGGACAGAGCTATGTCCATGGGAGACACTCTCTCACCAAAGTAGCTACCGCCGCTCAGAACTCTCCCATCAGCGTAACCCGCTCCAGGAGCATGTATGCCAGCAAATCTGACGTCGCTGAGAGAGGTGTTTTTTCATCCTCCTGAATGACAAACGTTTCGCTAGGCTAAGTGCCAATGTTTCGCAGTTCCCACTGGGAACTGAAACAAAGAGCAGCCGACTTAGCAATCTGCCTCCTTCGTGATCTGCGCGGAGGCCAAGTTTTTATTTCCCTGCCTGATGGACAATGATCTCCACCGGGAAGTCCTGTTCAGAATTCCAGCAGCAGAGTGTGGCAGATCATTCAAGGACCGCTTCCAGCTATCAGCCCAACCGTTCCTAAAGGAGAGGAGACTGGCTGATCTGAAACCCAAAACAGCGTGTGAGTGAGAACGGCCTGGCTGTTCAACCTCCCTGGAAAATCGCTGTCGGCCCCTTCCTTACATGCGTGCAGCCTCGGCACGTGCTTTCGGGGGAGAAGAGTGGCGGTTACCTTTCTGAGAGTGAGCACACGCTTCTTAGTGCCCATGACACAGCCCTTCAGCATGACGAAATCATTGTTGACTGCCCCATAGTGAGGAAAGCCGCCCTGTGGGAAAAGGCAGAGGACAGGGTTCAGTGGTGTGGCTAACAGAGAGGCATCAGCAAGTGACATTTTCGGCAGCAAAGCAGGGTATTTATTACATAGTTACTATAAATAATACTAACTCTAGCTAACAGTAAATATGCTTTGCCCTCATCCTACGCAGTGCAGCCCGTTTGTGAGGTCTCTAAATACTTTTCTCCTCATTTTACACTCAGGGAAACAGTCACAGAGCATAGAGCTGGCTGCATGTTTTTGTTCAAAAGATTTTCTTTTTTTAAAATGGGAAACTGAATTTTTGTCAAAACAGAAATTTCTGATTTTGAGGAGAATTTCTGGATTTGGGCTGAAAAGCCTATGTGCCAAAATACACCAGCTGACAACAATTTGGGGGGTTTTTTGGGTGTAGAAATGCAAATATTTTGCAGCTTTTGGTTGCTAAAAACAAAACAAAAGGGGAAGAAAATCAAAATTTGCTGTGGCCGGGAAATACATTTCCCAATCAGCTCTTCCCCAACAGAACCCTTGGTGACTTGCCCGAGGCCACATCTCAGGTCAGCGGCAAAGTCGGGAATGGAACGCCAGAGTCCTACGCTCCGTGTCTTTAGCCCTTTACCAGCGGCGTGATCGTCTTCTCGGTGACGTCGTAGTTTGTCGAGGCGCTGTTCTTCACGACTTTGCCATCTTCCACGTGGATCCCACGACCGATACGGTAAATCTGGTGAGAGCCCAGGTGAAATGGAATTAATGGGCTTCAGCCACAGTCACAAACGAAGCTTCACAAACTGAGCACAAAGCATGGAGGTGCTGGGCTGGGGTGAGACAGAGTCTCGAGTGTGTTTGGACAGCGCCGAGCACAATGGAGTCCCAGTCAGAGACTAGGAGTTACGGTAATACAAATAACAAATGCCGGTAATAACGGTGCCAAAGAAAGCCCTAAATTCCCTCCTGCCCTGAACCAGCGTGACAGAGAGACGGCTCAGGGGAGGGGAGGGGAGAAGGAGAAGATGCACTAGACCCAAGGGAGACAATGCATCGGTGCCGTACCTTCTTGTTGAGCTCTGTGCGATGATGGTAGCCCTTCTGGCCAGCTCGGGCAATGGAGTAGCCCACCCGGGCCGGATGCCAGGCTCCAATACAGGCGACTTTGCGTAAGCCCTTGTGGGTTTTCCTTGGGAGCTTTTTGGCACGCCACCGGCTGGTCACCCCTAGGAAAAGAGGGAAGGATGTTGTCAGAGGAACTGGAGGTCGGGGATGTGCTTCAGAGGCAGCGATCAGGGCCAGCATCTGTGGGTTTGTCTTACGTTGCACCTCAAGTTAGGAGAAGACGACGTGTCGGACTGAGCAAAGGGCCATTCTCAGAATCGGGCCAAGGGCGGAACTGCACTTGCTTTCCATTACGCTGCCTGGACTGCGGTGTGTTCCCTGCACACGTGCGTGCACACGCTGCCTGGACTGCGGTGCGTCCCCCCCCACACGTGTGTGCACACGCTGACTGGACTGCGGTGTGTTCCCTGCACACGTGAGTGCACACGCTGCCTGGACTGCGGTGCGTCCCCCCCCACACGTGTGTGCACACGCTGACTGGACTGTGGTGTGTTCCCTGCACACATGCATGCACACGCTGCCTGGACTGCGGTGCGTCCCCCCCCACACGTGCGTGCACACGCTGACTGGACTGCGGTGTGTTCCCTGCACACGTGCATGCACACGCTGACTGGACTGCGGTGTGATCCCCGCACACGTGTGTGCACACGCTGACTGGACTGCGGTGCGTTCCCTGCACACGTGTGCACACGCTGACTGGACTGCGGTGCGTCCCCCCACACGTGTGTGCACACACTGACTGGACTGCGGTGCGTCCCCCCACACGTGTGTGCACACGCTGACTGGACTGCGGTGTGTTCCGTGCACACGCTGACTGGACTGCGGTGTGTTCCCTGCACACGTGTGTGCACACGCTAACTGGACTGTGGTGTTTTCCCTGCACACGTGCGTGCACACACTGACTGGACTGTGGTGTGTTCCCCGCACACATGCGTGCACACGCTGACTGGACTACGGTGTGTTCCCCGCACACGTGTGTGCACATGCTGACTGGACTGCGGTGCATCCCCCGCACACATGCGTGCAGACGCTGACTGGACTGCGGTGTTTTCCCCGCACACGTGCGTGCAGACGCTGACTGGACTGCGGTGTTTTCCCCGCACACGTGCGTGCAGACGCTGACTGGACTGCGGTGTGTCCCCCCCACACTTGCGTGCACACAGTAACTGGACTGTGGTGTGTCCCCACATACTGGACTGTGGTGTGTTCCCCACACACGTGCGTGCACATCCCCGTCACATGTGAGGCAGGCTGCTCTGCCGGGCCCCGGCACTGCCCCGCCCCTGTGGGTGGCCGTTCCGCGAGCCCTGGGCCCCCCAGCACCGAGCCCCAGCCTGCCCCCAGGCTGGCCGTCTGCACGCCCCACCAGCCCTGCCCTGAGCAGCTGGGGATCGGCTCTCCCCTCAGGCTGGGTGCTGCCATGGGGGCGGGGGGCACAAAAGCGGGCAGCCCTGGGCCCCCAGGAGTCTTAATCTGGCCCTGCTCAGGGCTCCCCCGAGAACTAAGCCTGTGACGAGGGGAATTATGAACCAGGCCAATGGAACCAATCTGCTCAATATGGCTCTCAATCCAGTGACTCTTTGGTGTCCCTCATGGAACGAGTTGGTGGGTTCCCAGCCGGCATCTCACCATGACTGGCGCTAACTGTCTCCACGGCTGGCAGCCTCAGCTGTGAGGCCGCGGACAAAACGAGGGAATGGAAATAAACCCCCCTTGTAAATGGCAGGGGACCCCCGGACATAGGAGGGCGGCCGTGTGGGGGGGAAGTGTGTCTCCTGTCCTCACTCAGGGAACAGACATTTCACCACGTTCGGTTCTCCTGCGGCTGTCAGACAAGGAGAAGCCTCTATGCATCGGCGTTAACTCTTCCCAAGGGTGCATGGATTCTACAGTGTCTAACTGTTCCTTATTATTAACTACTAATTCGATGACAGATTTGCAAATAATGACTAATAATAATATTAAGTCCTCAGCAGTTATATGGCTTTTCCATCCCTAGATCTTGAATCACTTGACATATGCTGTCAGCGCCACCATCCCATTTTACAGACAGAGAAACTGAGGCAGAGCTGGCATTGGCAAATCAGGGGCCACAGAGAGAATTGGTGTCTCCTGACTCCCAGTCCTGTGCTCATTCCACTAAAAATGACCTCCCACATGAGCACCAAGCAACGTGCAGGTACCCGTCTGCCCATCTGCCCCACAGAATCCATGCAAATCCCCATGGCAAAGTTCCCTCCCACCATACCTTTCATCCCACGCCCCTTGGTCACCCCGATGACGTCAATCATTTCGTTCTGGCTGAAGACCGTGTGCACAGAGACCTGCTTTTCCA
Organism: Pelusios castaneus; assembly: GCA_007922175.1. Taxonomy (NCBI): domain Eukaryota; kingdom Metazoa; phylum Chordata; order Testudines; family Pelomedusidae; genus Pelusios; species Pelusios castaneus. Next base: position 3,256,318 of record ML685786.1, on the reverse strand, counting down.
GCTTCTCGTGAGCCCAGTCCACCTTGTCGGCCACCGTCCCACCATTCAGCTGGATCTCCATCATGTGGGCCTTCTTCTGACGCATCGGGAGCAGCTTCATCTGCATTGGGCAAGAAGGGCCAAAAAATTACCCCCAGCCCTATGGGTGTGAATGTGTTCACAGGGGCAATATCTCTGAGTGCTGGGGGGAGGAAACACGGCCAGCTTGCGTCCTATCTCACCTCCTACTCATCACATTCAGGGCACAACCGTGATGGGGGGAGTGTCTGACCCCGTGCACTGATCTCTCAGGTGCCTGGGGACTATCTCAGCTTGGACTCAAGCAGGCTGTTTGCAGGTCAGTCTATAGTACATATAACACCCACTCCCTGTGCCGTCTCCCCGGCCGTGAAGCCCTAGATGGAGCATTTCAGGGTCTCTTCTGCTTTTACAATCTCTCTGCATGGGGAGGGGATCCCTTCGGGGGTCCTTTCACCCAGGGAAAGAGAGAAGCAAGGAGGTGGCACCCATGCTTCACTCTCCATCTACCCCTCCAGCCAGCGGCATGAACAGGACCCAAGAGGGAGCTGCCTCCAGTCCCTGCTGCTTGGGGACAAGTCAGCCCTCGAGACGGACTGGAACTGAGAGAGGTAGAATCCTAGCGGAGCCTCTAGGAAACAAACCTTGATGGGGGAAACGCAACCCTTGAACCCTTGAAGTGTCTGCAATTTCGTCAGGGTAACTGCCCTTCCTATGACTGATGGCCCAGTCACCCTAATAAAATTATCTTCTCTAAGTTGCTCATCTATGCTTCCGTGGCTCCATATCTTTCCAGGACATTTTGATCCTGACTTCTGAAGGGTGTCACCTTCAGTTTTCATCTCAGCAAAGCCCAGCCCCTTTTGTTAGGAAAGGATAACACTGGCACGGGTGGAGGAGTCTGATTAAACAAAAGCCAGGAGCTAACTGAGCAAAACGGTGGTGGTTTTCCCCTGTTGTTTTGGCTTGGATTTCCTTTGTTCTCCCATGTGATTATCAAAAAGGCTTTGAAAACACTTAGACTTCAGAGTCTAAAGAGGGAAGCAAGCCCACGAGCGAGTGTGCTTCCAGGTCAAGAAATCATTCCAGACAGAACTGCGCCCAGCTTTCTTCTGAGACTGCAGGTGCAAGCTCTCGGAGCTCTCACCCATTGAAACCTTTAAGGCCGCCCTGGGGAGGAACACTGTGTTTGTAGCTAATCTATGCTGGACTTTTGGGTTGGGGGCTCATTTTAGAATGTTTTCTGTCGCTATCGAACAAGTTACCTGCAAATATCAGGTCCCAGCTGCCACTGGCCAGACACGCACATGAGAACTGCTGTGCTGAGCTAGCCCAGAGGGTGGCTTCTGAGCCCTCGGGCCAGCCCAGACCCTCTGGGGCTCTGAGGGACTTGAGAGTTCCCTGAGGATCCAAATTCAAACAGCCCCTGAATATCCCGTGACTCTGGCATCAAGCAAGCCCTTCCCTGCAGCCAGGGTCTCAGGTTATTTTTATCCTATCACCTGACAGCAGCTGCTAATTTGAGACAAGCTCCTCCTTGCGCCCCTGCAGGGAGCCAGCACAGCACCGTTCACAGAGGGGCTCGGGGCAATGTCCACCCCCCCCCCCCCCCCCCCCATACCAGCTGCAAGCCACGAGGCTGCTCCAGGGCTCAGAGCAGCAGCAAAGAGCTGGCCCAACCCTTCCCCAACAGTCAGGGCGTTAGTGCCAGGTTCCCGGGTGGATCCCAGGGCCTTGCACTTTCAAATGGACTAGGATGGTCTTTGATAAGTGGCTGCAACGCTCAGTGCACACTTCCTGCAGCCCATCCATGCGGCGTGGCCAGCATTCGGCCTTCCACGCCAACGCCCCCAGGAGAAACAAGAGGCCCCGTCCCTCTCCCAGACGACAAGACCCTCTATTCTCCCCCAGAGATGAGAAGTTCCCTGATTCGCACTTGATCCCAGCTCCCAAGCCCTTGCCCCGCTCAAATGGGCTGTTGGGATTGAGCCCCAGGCCCTGCGTGAAGATCAGACCTGAGTGTGGACGATGACTCGAATGACTTTGCAGTACTTCTTCATGGCCGCAAAATCCTTCTCTAGCTGTTTCTTCCCGTCCTTGTCCTGCCATTTTTTGCAGTACTTGGTGAAGGCTTTCTTCTTGCTCTTGTGCCTAAGGACAGGAGCCTTTTAATCATGCTGGACTGCAGTAACGAAGCACAGAAACTCAGAAATACAACCCGTGTGACGAGGCTGCTGAAGTGCTAAAGGCATGCAATTGGAAGCATAATGTAACCATGGCTCATTGCACAGAGCAGATGCGAGCAAATGCAATACACACCAGACCACTACAGGGAGGTGAGAAGGGGAAATGGATGCCGATGGGCGTTAGAACTTGCAACTCTAGCAGCATTTTGTATAGAGAATCCAGTTTAGGCTCACACAACAGCAAAGAGAGAGCTAAACGGAAAAGGGAAAAAACTGTCTCTCTTGTAGAGATCAGGGACGTTTTAGGGATCAGATCTGAAGGCATGTCCACATAGCCATGAAACCCAGAAGTTTTCTCAATTACAAAGACTCAAACCATCCCTTTCCCCACTGCCATTCCAAGATTTGGGATTCTGCTTTAATTTACACCCACCTCAAAACTGGACTCTCTCTCTTGAGTTCAATGGAGTCACTTTGGGGAACAAATTTACAATGGCACTCAGAATCTGGCCCCAGCTACATAATAGATAGTTAACCTGTGGAACTCCTGGCCACCTTACAGAGACAAATAATTTAGTAGGGTTGTTAAAAGAATCACACATTTGTGTGCACACATGCTTATCCACTGCAACCAAAACTGATGTGTATTACAATTGTGCTACAATTATTTAGCTGCTGCATTTCACCCCAGAAGTGGCTGCTGAGGGCTGATGGACACATTCGGGAGAGCCTCTTCTTGAGGGGAAAAGGCAGTCGCCAGTACCCCATGGGCCAAGACAGTCTTACCAGTTCTTGTAGAAGCGGCGTCTGCACTCATCACTGAGGTGCTCAGCAAAAATGGTCTTGAAATTTCTCAGCCCCCTGGGTGTGTCTATGTAGCCCACAACACCAACCACCACCATTGGGGGGGTCTCCACTATGGTCACTGCTTCCACCTCTTCTCTCTTGGAAACCTCTGAAATCAAAGGGTGCAGCCGTGAAGTCCAAGGCAGTTGACCATGGTCCTGTTTTCAGCATCTCACTGGATCAGGTTCTTTCAGGGGAGCCATCAATTCTCTATTAATTAGACAACGGCCAATGAACCCTCCCCTACATCCTGTCCTGTCAGAGGGCAGCCGTAAATTGGTGTTTCCGCCTTTTACAGAGGCCAACTAACGTAGAGCAGCTGGGGGTGCCAGCCGCATTGCACTGGAGGAAAAACTTCCTTTGTCTATTACCCAGAAAGCAACAGTACACAACTCCCCCACCTCAACCCTGGGACCCTGCAAAGTCTGAGGGACGTCCCCACCATGGGCCATTTGCTTCCTGGCTTGTCTGCCAACAGGGAGCTACTAATGCCAGCTGTGCTGGTGGCCTCGTGACAGAAATGCTAGGAACTGCACTGAGAACTAGCTGTCAGATGGTTCTGGGTCATGGGGACCTAGCCATGATTTGAAATGGCAGTATAGGGAGGAAGGGCTCCATACGCCATTTCCAATCTCCGTAAATTATCCATCCCAGCCAGCCATAAGAGACTTTTCCCTCTATTTGTTCCTGGACTTCACCTAGTGATTCAATCACAGCCTCTTACTCAGTCCTGATCTGTGAACTTCTCGTAGGATGTGTGTCATGCCAGCTTTGTAGCCCAGAAAGGCTGTCAGGTGGATTGGCTTGCTAGGATCATCCTTAGGCCAGGTCTTCACTTTCCCTCGGTGACGACGGCTTCTCTTATGAGGGAGGAAGCCCAGGTGGCCATGCCTGGGAGCCGAAAACTTGCGATGGGACTGGGGAAGGCAAAAACCAAAAAGGACTCCGTTTTACCTTCAAAACCAGGCAGCCATGGACCTCATCCAATGCTCATTGAAGACAACAGGAATCTTTAGACTTCGGCATGCATTGGGTCGACTCTACGTAAATTACAGCTTTCAGGACAGCAGGGCCCATGATCTCCATGACATTTAGAAATTAAAATGGAATAATATGAATTACAAAGGTTATTATGTGTCTCACAAATGGATGGATGAATGATCTCGAAGTCTTCTTAGACCTGAGACAGGAAATTCACAAATTATTTTTTCCCCTTCATTTCCAGTAACTGAGGGAAAGACCTCTCTCAGTTACTGGATGGATTTTATGGAAGTTTATAAATGCAGTCCTCAACCGTAGCATCAAAGTGTTCAAGTCTCTGTGGAAACTACTTACTGGGATTTGCTAACTAAAACACCTTGACTATAATTGTCCTTCTTTCTGATACAAGAAGCGAAGTATTTTCCAGTTTTGCACCACTCTGATGTTCACTATTATTCTTAATTGGCGTCATGGGCACAGCCACACCCTGAGGGCCAGCTAAGCTCTGTCCAGCGTTGTGTTTGGTGTTGCACAAACCCAGAGTGAAAGTGAGGCCCTGCCCTGAGAGCCTCACATTCTCATCCAGATAAGTCACAACCAATGGGGGTAACTAACAATCAGGAGAAACGGGGGACGGTGGTCAAAGGAAACCATAATAAGAACATGCACATATGCCTAATATGTGCGTTTGAAAGCAAATTATGAAACTTAAATAGAAAAGTCACAATCAGGCCATGAGATGGGCTCAGCAAACCACCACTGTGGAACAGCAGCGTAAAGTCGAGGTTAAGGGAATCAGCCAAGCAGCAAAGTGCCCAGTTTAGACTCACTAAAACTCCCCCTTGTTTATTCAGTAATTCCAGCACAGGTTTACCTTTCCCCAAAGCTTATTTTTCAACCCAAAGTGGATCTGATTGTTGATTTCAAGCCAGTCTCAGTTTACTCTGCCGAATGCATATCTCAAAGCCACTAAATGTTCCAACCCCCAAGCTACAAGATAGTAACACAGAACGCTACAGACCATGGGGCGTCTTCAGCACAGGTCAGCAGCACAACGAGACAGTTACCAAGTGCATCTACGGTCTAATACCTAAGATGTTTATCAGTCTGAAGACACAAATTTAGCTGCTGGCTTCATTCAGTGCTATATTCATTTCCTACTCAGCAAATCCGCCAGGGTCTGACTCTAACAACAGTTGTCATGTGGTAAAGGTCAATTGCCAGTGTCTCAATTTACCGCAGAACATGAACAGAGGGAATTACAATTACTACGTACAGCGCAACATATGGCGACAAAATTCTGCTCTCATGAACCCCTAGGCAATCCCTTCACTTCCAACTAGATTACTATATTCCTCAGCTACCTCCAGTGCTTTTTCCTTACACATGCCACGTGTGCTGGTGACTCTCCAAGGGCAGTGGCCTAGGCTGGGAATTCCCAAAGTGGGTGTTAGGGTTGCTTTGTAATCCCAGGGCAGGAAAGCATTCCCTTCCAGTGAGCAGTAAATATTCTGTGTATATGTTGCTACTTAATATGGCCAAACCCTGAGCTCCTTAGTCAGACCCAAACCTGCAATGAGCTCCATGCAGATGGGTCCCTGCGACCACGCAGAGCTCCACCAGGACTGCAGCTTTCAGTTTGCACTCAGGCCAAACTCATACTTCCCTGAGCATGGGCACAGTACGAATCTCAGGGTGCCTCGCTCAACACTCCACTGTCTCCTGTGCTCCATGCAACCGAAATGAGGAGGGTTTTCCCAATCTCACATAGACACTCTATCCCACACACAGGCCAACAGATCTCATGGCGAGGAAGCTTTTTCTTGATACCTCTTTAGCCATTTCACTGTGCAGACACAATGTCTATTCAGGAGTAGGAGCATTTCTTGATATATCATTAGACATATCCAGAAAGGATTAACGAACTGTGTAACTCACAAATGAGGTTAAAATATAATTCAATAACGCGCATTTGTTCTTATTCTTTTTAGTTTCTTGGGATCCGGTTAGTCCTTCAGTTGCAGTCTTCCATAGCCACTACACTCTACTTATCTGGAGACTAATGGGAATTGACAGGCCGCACAAGACTTAATAGTTACCCATCTCTATGAAAATGAAAGTTGTCCTGATTTTCAAATATTTTTTCAGGACCCCTCCATCCCCAAACAGCAACTCACAGAATTAAAAATTATCCCACCTAGAAGTGGGGCAGCGGAGGGTGGGGGGAAATGCAAATACAACCCTTTCTTTCTTGTAAGTTGTGCTGGTATTTGTCCCCTCAGAAGATTTTAAAAGCAGAGGCAAACTGGCTGTCTGATTAGGTGGCACTTGGCCTAGATTGTTTTTTTTGCTAGCTTGGCTGAGGTTTGCATTTGCATGAAAGCCAGTTAAAGCTCGACAGATGCTGGATCTTTTCATCTGTCTATATTTAGTACAAAAACCCAAGTCCCTGTCTGTGGACAAAAAGCAAGAGGCATCACAACTGGATTTTTTCATTTAAAAAAATCTCAGAACAAGTGAATGTTCCCACAATGTCCAGCTAAACCCTCACGACAGTTAGTAGTAGGATTGCTCAAGTTCAAGGGCCTGATCCTGCCCCTCTTTTGAAGTCTAAAGGAATTTTGTCCTCGACTTCAATGACAGTGTGAGCTTCCCCCACACAAAACCAACAGAACTATGTACTGAGGGCCTATCATTCTGGGAGTCTTACATGTTTGAATGCCCCAGCACTCTGCTGGATGGATCTGGCAGGGTGCCCAGGTGGGATTCCTACAAGAGGAGAGCCAGGGCCTAGCGCTGTGGACTGGGAGTCAGGACTCTTGGGTCCCACTCCTGGTTCTCTGAGTGAGGAAAAACAGAACTTGAACCCACAGCTCCTAACAGACAGCCTCAAGACTCCTGGGTGTTTTCCTGCATCTGGCAGGGAATCACAAGACTTGTAGGGAAGTGCTGGAGCGAGGGGAACTGCTAGGTATTAGCCCTCCCTGGGTCCCATAGGGACAGTGCGAGCAGGTCCCCTGAGTTCCAGGGTATCAATGGAGGCAGCTGACAGGAGCCCTGGCTCCCAGGGAATCAATGGGGGGGCTGGCAGGAGCCCTGTGTCCCAGGGGATCAATGGGGGGAGGCAGGAGCCTTGGGTCCTAAGGGGTCAAGGGAGGGCAGGAGCCCTGGGTCCCAGGGGTCAAGGGGGGGCAGGAGCCCTGGGGCCCGGGGTCAAGGGGGGGCAGGGGCCCCGGGGCCCGGGGGGGGCAGGGGCCCTGGGTCCCAGAGGGTCAATGGAGAGAAGGAGCCCTGGGTCCCATTCCGGGCGGGAGCTGGGGGGAGGACAGCTGACTCCAGGCTGGGAACTAGGGGTCCCCCGCATAGGTTCCGGTCCCGCCCCCTGAGGTCGCATTAGCCAATAGTCACTTTACCCCAGTCCGCGCCGCGGTAACTACATATCCCAAAGTGCATCGGGAGTGGCCGCCGCGCAGATCTGCGCATGCGTGTTGGGGAGGCGCGGCCTGTTTCCTGCCCCGGAAGCGAGTCCGGCCCGCGACCCTCAGTACGCATGCGTCCGGTCCCCTTTGACCTTCGGCGCCTCCTTCCCTCAGGAGGGAGCCGCCGCCATCTTGTTTGGCCGGGCTGAGGGGACGGGCGCTGCAGCCTCGCCATGCCGGAGGACGCGGACCTGGACCATGATCTATACAAGGGGCCGCCCAGCCGCACCCCTGTCGTCGACAGGCAGCTGTCGTGGTACCACCCGGCCGTGGTGATCGACAGAGTCTTTTACTGGACCGTCGACCTGCCGGTCACCACCTTCCGAGGTAGAGGGCGCGCCGGGGCCGCTGTTGGGGACGGACATGTCGCCGGTGTCCCGATTCGCAGCCCCGAGCTGGGGGAAAGTCGCCCTGGCAGTGAGGAGCCCGGGGCGGAGCTAAGGACTAACCGCTGCCCGGGCTTATTGAACACTCCGGCCAGAAATTGCTCTCTAGTGCAGGGCTCGGCAAAACTGGCTCCCAGCGAGGTGCCAGGCGTTTTATTTCTGGTGGCCAGGGGGCAGGCCCCTGCTGCATTTCTAGTGGAGTCAGGTGACAAACCCAGTTGCCATGGTGACCTGGTGCCCCGTTTTGGCGAGCTGGGCCGCAGGACTCCTGCTTTTACTCAAGGTTTTGTTGCAGCCCATCGCAAAATGCCTTCCGTTTTTATTTTCCCCACTCACACAGGGTTGTGGGGACCGTGGCTGCCCTATGCCTGCCCACTTTGGTTTACTCGCTGAAATTGTTCCTTTTTCCAAATGGCATGCAGGGTGTGAGGAGGAAGCTCGGTCAGCGAGTGGACACTCCTTAGATCTGTGCTTTTCAAGCTTTTTTCCTTCAGAACCAGTTGAAAAAAATCATTGATGCCCACACCCCAACAATTACATCTTTCAGCAATGCATTGTCTTTTGGCGGTAGGGGACGCTGCAACTGTGCCTGCGGGTCTGCGACCCAGTACTGGGTCCTGACCCATAGCTTGGAAACCCCCATTGCCTTAGAGCAACCTTTATCCAATTCCCACTGCAGTATCAGTGCCCTCCTTCCCCACAAAAAATCAAGATAAATTGGCAAATGAACATTGTTGTTCCTGATGGTGGGGGATGAGTTCCTGGAGCCCTCATTTCTTTTGCCTGTTTACACTGTTCCTGCACCATTGTATGTGCAAAAGTGATTTTCTTCAGAGACTTGTTTGCCAGGTTAAATGCAAATCCACCTCCATATAAATCAGTGTTGTGAATGTGTTATTTAAAAAGAGAGAGATGATCTCAACCACAGGCTCTTCCTCCACTCTGTGCTGGCCTGGATTGTTTGCTCTGTGGCAGAGAGACCTTAACTGCGATGCAGGCCATGCTAATTCAAATATTATGAAAGATGGAGTTAGACTACTGTTAATTTCTGTAGAGTAACCTCCAGTGCAAATGCATAGCCTGATGTTCAGAAAAAGATACAAATACGGATATTTGGAAAGCTGGAATTAGGTGCCATGGTTTCTACTGGGGGACTCTGCCACTCCACTCCCTCCCAAACTCCCCCGTGACCCTAACCATGCAAATAACCAAGCTATGAATGCAAGGATCTTGCATCCCCCTATCTCAAGTCAAAACTTTCTATCCTGAACAAGAATTGTACCATACTGTTATTTTGATTGGTTCTCATTTATCACTGTTGAAGGAAATCTTTGATTAGCATCTGGAAGATTCATGAATCTGGTTAACTCTTGCAGAATGGATGATGCGCAAACATGAGAAGAACAGGTATTATTACTATCATCGGAAATTCCGACGTGTTCCAGATGTGACTGAGTGCATGGAGGATGATTTTCTGTGCTTGTTCGAAGCTGAGTCCCAGTGGAGGAGGGATAAGTATGTATTTCTACAGCATAGCTGTAGTGATTTTGGAGGCTTATTCATTTAGTAGAACCTACTTAAGAGTCTGTTAGAGCAGTTTGTTGGAGGTTTTTGCTGAGGACCGCTTGATTGGTATGCAGATTTCATTTGGTTTGCAGCTGCAACATCACGGTTTTTTTCTTCCCCATGGAAGTTTAGAAGCCTCTGGCTGATCCAGTCATAACTTATCAAAGTAGAGATTTTACCCTCTGGTTTCCCCCAGCTCCTGTTCTACTTTAGAAAGCTGCTTTTCTGATAGTAAAGTCACTGTTTCCTTAAGAGCTTATTTCAAATATTGGGCAGCTGCTGGTGTTCATTTGTTCCTAACAGTTCTAAGTATCTCTTCTGCAGCATGCCTGGGCTGAGTAGATCACTACTAATGATCCTTCTCTGATGCCTCATCTTGTTTTATACCCTGAATTAAAGCTAAGAAAATGGCCCCTTATTCTAGCCAGAACTTAATATTCTACACAGCTGCAGTCCTGACACTGCTGTCTCTCACTTTCTCTCTCACACAGGAAAGTTGATCAGGAGATTGTGAAGATGATGAATGAACGGTTAGGTGCTTGCCGGGTGAGGGAAGGAGAAAGCTCCATTCAGAACTGTGCAAAGCACCTGGCACAATTCATTGCGGTTTCTAAAGCCTTTGCAGATAGATGTGAGTAAGGCCTTTTACTGTATCTGAAAACTGTTCAACTGTGGCTTTGCCATGGAGGACAGTGTCTTAATAGTGTAAAGCTTTTAGTCTACAAGGTTTGGAGATGTACCATCGGGCTTCTGAGAGGCCCTCATGCAGTGCTCTGTGACAAGGGCACAGCAAGGAACTGTGGATATACTGTACTTTGTTCAGAACTTCAGAGAATGCAATTTTAAGGGGTGGTGTATTCAAAACTGGCTGCTGGGGCATCAAGCTAAGGGCCCACTTAAATACTTTACAGGATTTTTTCCCTCATTTCAGATGGTGATCTTGGTTACCATGGAAGTGCCAGACAATGCTTAATGAAGCAGAAACAGAGAATGATTGCTGAAAGAAGAGCTAAGGCAAAAAACCCCTAAGATTCCTGTCCTCAATGCACAGCATTTGAAGTTCAAGGAAAATACTCCTGAAATTTCCACTGTATAGGGCTGCTCAGGCCTGTTTAAGTTATAGTAGCCAACTGTACAATAAAGCATTTGCAGAGAACATCTCTGCCAAATAACTAGATTATGGAGCCAGTGATGTGGTCATTTTTGTTAACATGAATGTTTTTTGCAGAACTATCACATCTTTGTAAATAGGTGCAAGGGAACTGAAGTGGGAACATGCATTCAAACTACTCATTCTTGCACTGTAGAACACAGCACTTCATTAGCACTGCACTCTCCCAGGGCAGCCACTGCAAGCCATGTTCAGCTCTAAAAACTACGCAGGGAAACCTTTCCTAGTCCCTCGGTACTGTCAAGCTGCTGCTTGGCTTCTCTAGATTTGCAGGAAAGCAAATGAAGGTTGATGTCCATTAGTAAGTCTTTCCTGGTCAAATAAGATGAATCAAGGATTTCTTAAATTGACTTGACAAATATTTGAGTCCATAAACTTATGCTTAATTTTCTGTAAAAATGGGTATTTTTCCTTGATTTGGGTGAAAAGCAACTTGTGCCTGAACATGGAGTAGTTTTAAACATGCTAATTCCTTGGGAGGATTTTACTTTAAGAGATTTCCCCCCTTCTACACTAACAGTGAATTACCACAGGGGGCATTGTGGAGAACTCAGCCGTGGCAGGTGCTGAAAGACTTCTGGGAGATTTCCAGCTCACTTTGAGAAAGCACCAACTCCGAGTGCATTGGAGGGTGCTTTTCACAACTTCAGTGCTCTAAGCACCCCCCCTATGATTATGAAGGGTTGAAAAATGTCATTCCCTCCTTGATAGGCAGAAGAGAGTTTGCTTTCCATGAGTAGCTCAGTGGCCTTACTCCAGTCTTTACAACTTGGAGGGCAGTGCAGACCTCACTACTTGTTCTTTTATGTGGGCTATCTGAGTGCATCTGACTTTCCAGGGACACTACTTCCAGATCCCAGGGAGCAAACTATTTATCTGGTGAGTTTGTAGAGCAGCAGAGCTCCATTCATAGCATAGACAGTGGAGCAATCTAGGTCCACATTAGTGAACAATGGCTCTTTACACTTGCACCCAACCATAGTATTAGGTTGGGCATTAACCTCAAAGTTCTCGGCTTCTCCGCAGCATCACTTAAGTGGGAGCCTTCAGTGCTTTACTGGCATTGGACCTCTGCTTGCAGGTTTTTAAAGACATTCTGAAAACTGTCTGAGAAAAAGGTCTTCCCTAATGGCTCAACAACTAAGTGCTGCCTCTTAATTCATTGGGGCAAGTCAACAAGGAAAATTTTTTCCTAATTTAAGTTTTAAGTCATTTGAGTACTTAGCAAATAAAGGCTTAATCAAGTAATAAGATAGCCATTTAGTATGTATTCATTTAGTATGTATGAACCTGAAACTTTAACTGTACTAATTTAAACACCAAAGTCCCCACTGTCAACTGAATCTGCCTCTCCCTCACAATGGAATAAAAAAGCTACCAAACTTTTGTCCACTCACTTTATTTTGTACAAAAACAATTAAGTTGTTGCCACAGCAGCTGCCTGGGTTCTCTGCACAGAAACTCTGGTGTGGGTCTTAGCCAGATGATCAGTGAATTCCTGGAAAAAAAAAAAAAAAAAAAAATTAGGCATTTCACCACCTCAAACTAAATCATGTCACAGGCATCACTGGACAGAGGATCCATTTTCAACTAGACAATTTTTACAAGTTTAATTTTAACTTCCCCTGAACTCTCCAAGCCCTGCCCCACCTCCTCTCCACTGTATTCTCTAGCTAGGTTGGCATCCAACTCAGTCCAGGAGAGCAACAAAAATTATCAAAAGTTAGAAACCTGACCTAGGAGGAAGTTAAACTAGGAATGTTTAGTCTTTGGGGAAAGAAGACAAGGACCTGATAAGGCTTCATGTACATTACAAGCTGTTACAAAGAGCACAGCTACCAACCAGCTGTTTTCAGAGTCAACTGAAGATAGGATAAACTGTAATAGGCTTAATATACAGCAAGGGAGATAAGGATTAGATGTTAAGAAAAACCCTATAAGAATAGTTAGGGATTTGAAGAGATTTCCAAGGGGGGTTGTGGAATCCCCACCACAGAAGTTAACAAGTTAAATGAACACCTGTTAGATATTGTGCAGGTACAGCACAGGGGCTGAACTAGACTTCTCAAAATCTCTTCTAGGCCTACAATTCTATGGAATGCCATCTCCTCACTTTGACTGCAATAAAAACCTTAAAATTCACCCCAATGAAGTCATGGTGGATCCTGAGCTGAAGAAAAAATGCCCTGATTTCATTACCTGATAAGGAGACTTGGTGAATACAGTCTCTTTCCAGAGATCAGGGGTCAGGTAACTGTAGGTTTTGGAGATTGCATCGAAGGTGGCTTTAGCTATTGAGAAAAGTCAGACATTGCACACTATTACATAAGAAGAAGAGGCCAAGGCAAGGCTGAGGCTCCAGCATGAAAGGTGCAATACAGACAGTAAAAGCTAGTGCCTGCCTCAATTTCATGACCCTCAGCTCCTCAACCTCAGAAAAAATGTAGAGTTTTTAAAGGAACAGGAAGACCATTTCACAGGGTCCCTCTGCCGTGCATCCTGAACTCAGTTTCTCTCTCTCACCAAATACGACAATTACACTACTTCAGCCAAGTGTAACTGAGCAGAGCTGGGAGAATTTAAGAGCACACATGGAAAGAAGACTGCTTATAATTCAATGCCTCAGTCTTTGCTGCAAGGTAAATCTAACCTCACAGTAAGTTTTGGCAGGATTGTACAGACAGACAGTATCCAGGGTCTGACTCGTAGTTTGATGAGGCTTTTAATCAAAAATTAGTTAAAACAAGTCATACCGAAAATAAAACAAATAACTCATCCACTGGGACTTTATTACAAAGGCACCTACAATGACCAGAGGTACAGTATGTGTGTTTAAGCCAGAGTGTAAACTGTCCGATCAGACACCTGGCCCAAAACTAACTTACCAAAGTTGCCGAGTGTCGCAGTACAGCCTCTAGCTGACGTGTAGCAGTCATCAATTCCAGCCATCATCAGTAGTTTCTTGGGAACAGGGGCAGATACAATTCCTGTTCCACGGGGTGCTGGGATGAGACGCACCAGAACAGACCCACAACGACCAGTAACCTAAACAGAACAGCGGGTTACCACCAACTCCCTGAATCTTTGCTAACTCCTTCACAGGTTGAAGTGCAGCTCTAATGAAGAAAATGAGCCTTTACCTTGCAAGGTACAGTATGAGGTTTGCCAATCTTGTTTCCCCAGTAGCCTCGTCGTACCGGTACGATGGATAGTTTAGCCAGGATAATTGCCCCCCGAATAGCAGTGGCAACTTCCTTGGAGCATTTTACCCCAAGGCCGACATGGCCATTGTAGTCACCAATAGCAACAAAAGCCTAAAATGAAAAGAAAAGCTTTTAAGCATTGAAAAACTCCTTCCTGTAAGAACATACCCATCATCCCTTTTCCAACCTCAGACTACATCCAGAAGAGTCTACTGCAGCCAGGAGTTAGTCCTTTATCTCCATCAGAATTTCCCATCTTTCTTTCAACTCGCTGAACACCTCATGGCAGATTCTGCCCTGCGACTGGTACCTTTACAACACTCCAGAAGTGTAAAGAGGCCATAAAAGGCAGAGTTTCCCATGGGGGAACACCCCAACTATGCCACCATCTATCCAACTCCCCATACATCAGGAGAGGCTAAAGCACACCTACCTTCCATTTACTCAGCAACACACCACTGCAGCCAAGTATAAATTAGTGTTACAGCAACTCCAACTACTCAACTTCGCATCAGAGACTTCTAGGTTGTTAAACCTGTATTTCCCCCCAACCCCTGTTCCTAAACCAAGGCTAGTTCAAGGCAACTAGAGAACTGGGATTCTTGAATACCCTGCAGCCCCCTCCTGGCCACAAGGCTGCCTTTGAACCACTTGCTGATTAACTGGCCACACAATGTTCCCTCTTTAGGGCCAGTTACAACACTTAGTTCCTGGTGAGCCATACAAGGACCATGCAATATAAATGGAATATGAATTTTCCTACAAGTATTTGTATTCAGAAGGTCACAACCAGATCCAATAAACACCCAGTACTTATGAGCTAACCTAGTGTATAGTTGGTGGATGGCCTCGTGAACATTTGTCTAACAATACATCCACCACCTGATATGAACACAAGTGAAAGTCACTGTAGATTCTTTACTAGCCAACAGTAAAAGACAGACAGTGGTTCCCAAACTGGGGGCATGAAGAAAATCCCAGGGGAGCATGAGACTGAAATTTTCATAGCAAAAATTTTCGGCATCAAGAAAGCTTATTTGTAATTGCACAATTAAAAAGAACCATGAATTGAATTTTTGTTAAAAGGGGGTTGGATGATGGGAAAGGAGAGGTGGGGAGGCGTGATGCCGAAAAGTTTGGGAGCCTCCACGCTAAATGAATAAATATGTCAGCCACAAAGATGGAACAGTTTCCCATTAAATGAAACAATCTACTTCCACTTCAGTCAAGAGTAAAAAGCTACCTTGAATCTGGTACGCTGACCAGCTCGGGTCTGTTTCTGAACAGGCATGATCTTCAGAACCTCATCTTTCAGGGAAGATCCCAGGAAAAAGTCAATGATTTCTGACTCCTGGAAGAAGCAAAATAATTTAGACATAGTTCAAAAGCTCCCTATTACCTCTCAATGGGCACAAGGTGTGATCAACAAGCTTCTTGCAACATAGCACAGACATGAACTGCTGTACATATCAATGCAGAGTGATAGTATTAACATGTTTAGGCAACATTTGAATAGTCTGCTACAGAAAAACGTTTTTAACAATGTAAAGCCCAGCCACATCTTGTAATGCATAATACAGTCCAATATAATTAAGTCATAATAAATTTGACTTGCTTTTTTTAATCTGTCTTTTCCACTTGAGAACAACCAGGCAGTGCTCAGTCATCAGGAAGCAGATGAATCCCATCTACTTCCAACCATTTAAGTAGGACATATCTTAATAATCAGAAGTCCTCAACCAGCTAATGGAACATCCATTACATCTGCAATCAATTTAGTTTCCTCTTGTATTAGGACACAATCCAGTTCAGAGACAGCTACACAATACATATAGGCTTACCTTAATTGGAAGGGAGAAGAGATAAATCTCCTCAAGAGACTTGATTTTCATATCCTTGACCAGGCGACCAAGTTTGGTGACAGGAATCCACTGTAAAAAAGAAAATGCCCAGTGAAGGTCAGTGACAAGCCAGGGTGCCATTAGCATACAAGAACAATGTGCCCTTTAAAGCTTACAGGTTTCTTTTATTTTTCCTTTTGCTTTATCAGCAACATGTGTTATCATTAACAGGCAACTGAGTGGAAAAATGTTATGTACAGCTTGAGAAACTTTTTTAGAAAGCCAATCATGCAGAGGCAAGTTTATTTTCTATTAGCACTCACATTTCTATCAAAGCATAAGAGCTCAGCGTTCTAACACTGCATTTGTGACTGGTGTTCACACGATCATGAAGCCATCTAAACATCAGACAAAAAAGGCCCAGTCTTTAAAGACTGATTGCAAAGACTGCAGAGTTGGGACAGAAACTTACTTCTTTGTCTTCAGCCTTGCCACGGGCCCCACGCCCTCTTCCACGGCCTCTGCCCCGGCCACGACCACGACCTCGGAGACCACTGCCAAAGCCCCCTCGGAAGCCCCCTCTTGCAGCTCCTCCTGCACCCCCTGCAGCACCGGCGTCATCCGCCATTTGCTAGACCAAAGGAACGAATGCAAATTTACAGGAACTGCTTAACTCTCACATGCCCAAAGGCAGCACGACTCTGCAGTGCCCCACAGCACGGGGAGTGGGTTTAGGGGGCAATGCCAGGGGCATGCCTGCTCTGACATGGCCCCCAAATACCTCCCCACCCGTGATCAATATTGCAAAGCCCCAAAGGAATTGAGCTCCCATCCCCACCAGCCGTGATGGGCAGGGCCTGGAGAGGTGTCAATTGATCACCCAAGTCATGGGGGTCCCATCGCTCCCCCAGCCAGCACGGGGTAAGGAGGAGCGCTGTGCCCTATCCCTGGGGGGCGAACAGGCAGGGAATGGGGGAGGGGAGGGCTCTGCTGCTAGACAGCAGCAATGCCCCTCCCCCCGGCTACCATCGAGACCCAGCGGGAGCGAGCCCAGCACTCCTTGGGGAGAAAATGGGCCCGTGCCCGGGGGCCGGGCCCCCAGCCGAACCTCCCCAGCCGACCCCCGGCCCGCCCGCCCAGCAGCCCGGCCCGATGGCCGCGGATCCCCACCCCGGCCGGCCCTAGGCTCTTACGTGTCTCTGAGCTCTCTCAGACTAGAAGGCCGCAGCCTCCCGCAGCTAGTGATTTATAGTAGACGAGTTCTCGCGAGAGCTTCGCGCCATGGCCGCCTCCCAGTTCTCGAACGCGTGCAGCCCCGGCTATACGCATGCGTGCTGGGGGGGGGGGGCGGAACACGCGCCCCGCTTGCCGCCAGCCTGGCTGGGAGGGGCCGTGGCTGTTCTTTCCTGCGCGGCGGGCCGCTGGGGAGGACGGAACTCGGTGGCTGGTAAGAGGGGGCTGGAGCAGGCCACCAGGCTTCATCCTCGCTCGCTGGGTTGCGGGGGTCGCGGCTCATCCGCCAGGGGACTAGGGAGGGTCCGGATGGTCCGCTCTGCCTATCGCACGTGGGGGCATGTGAGGGGACTACGTTTCCCAGCATGCACTGCTCCACCTGTTCTGGGTGCTCTAGCGCAACTGACTTAGGGCAACCTGGGAAATGTAGTCCGCTCACAGCTTCATGGGCTAACGGCCCTAGGCGGCGTGCAGAGACCCTTAGGGGCCTGTCCTGCCAGGGGGTCCGACTCTTCTCTGCGGGCCCGTCTTGGTGAGTTGGTTGAGAGCCTGCCCTTAAAGGCCTGCTAGGACTAATGGGGAAGGACCCCTGGAGGCAGGAGAGATTGCCATGGGGCCGGGGGAAGGTGCAGGAAGCTCTGTGGCACAATCTGAAAATCACCTCTGGCCTCTGTCGTGGCTCCTGAGGGGATAACTGTGCCTACAGCAACAGGAGCGTTAAGCTTACTGCCCACAGACCATGTGTGGGGAGTAAAACCCATGTTCCTATAACCCCAGGCGACCTGGGGAGCAGGATGCTAGTAATGATCCACAAGTGCCCTGGGAGGAAGGGTGCAGTGGGATGTTGTTGTTTAAATCTAAGTGGTGTTTCTAAAAGTAGAAACTTCTGTGTTTCTTCCAGCATGGCTGTGGGAGTCCGAAGAGTTGCATGTCATATGTGAATAATCATGAAGGCCGCTAAGCACTTTGTCCACAGTGCACGTTTGCACTCCTTTCTGCATGTATATACTGAATGTAGAAGCTCATCTTATAAACGAGGCTTTGAAAACAATCTCATTTAGACCCTCTTGGTCTATAGGACTGTAAAAATCTTTGAGTCTCCAGCCCTTACTCAACAAAATAAGATGACCAGTAACTAGAGTGGCTTCTTGCATGAATAAGAATTGTCAAGACCAGGCTGTCAAATTGTAGTCTTTCTTACACTCCCCTGCATTTAATTTCCTCCCACTCTGTAACTTTCCTATCTTCAAAGCGTCTGACGAAGTGGGATTTTCTCCCACGAAAGCTCATGCGATAAATAAATCTGTTAGTCTTTAAAAGTGCCACAGGACTCTGTTGTCTTTCTACAATAGACTAACACGGTTCCCCCTTTGGAATTCTAATTGTATGAGTGTTTACAGGGCTGCCTGGTGTGAAACACTGGGACAGTCCCTGTCCAGAAAAGCATACAACCGAACAGACAGGTAAAGTGACTTTCCCAAAATCACACAGCAGACTACTGATAAAGCCACTGTCTTAGTCATAGTCTTTGCCTCTTATAGTAAAGCCATATAAACGTGGGGTAGTACAAAGCCCACAAGTACAAGATGCCTTTTGGTATTACATTGGGATGGGCTGATTCTATTTGTATTACAATAGTGCCTGGAGGCCTAAAGATTGAGGCTCTGTATCTGCTGTGGATCAGTAATGGATGTCATGATTTCAGGCAGAAGCCTCTTAAGAGAGCAAGTTCCAAAGGGGTAGCCGTGTTAGTCTATTGCAGAAAAAGAGAGTCCTGTGGCACTTAATAAATGCGATAAATCTGTTAGTCTTTGTAAGGGCCACAAGACTCTCTTTTTCAGACAATAAGAGGATGTTGTGCCCTGCTGTAATGAGTTATGAAAATTTGATTTGAGGCAGCAACTTAAAGGGCTTTACTTACAACTGATATAGTTCATTTTCATATTAAAACAACTAAGTGTAGTAAGTGCTCAGCACAGCATGCCTGGCAGAGGAGCTACTATGCTCTAGTGAGCAAAACCACTTGAACAGGAAGATTATAGAAAACAGATGGCCTGGTTAGTGTCTGTGTACATTTTTATACTACAATATGTCACACTTAGAATTTTTCAGCACTTAAAGTGCTGCTCCTGGAGAGCAGTTGTCTGATTTGCTTGTGTATTTCAGCATCTAATAAAATATTTATTTTCTGAAACTTGGTTTGTCATTATTCCAGAAAACTTGCTGAGTGCAGCATCTGTAAGAGCAGAGCTGTCTGCCCCAAGATGTTCCTCCTTCAAATTCACTTTTCAAATCATCTTTAGGGGTAACCTGTGTTCTACTTCCAAATGGTACTGTAATGCTGGTTAAACCAAGTACAAAGACACTTGATCAAATGCTTCTCGCAACTAAGAAGCAAATTGCATTTGACATCACCTCTTCTCTTGCAGAGCAATCATGTTCTCTGATACCAGGGTCTACCGGTGATGGTTGTTGGGGCCAGCTTTTTTTACCACTGCCCCTGTGGTGGGCCTGCAAGAGAGGGTGGGGGTTAAAAAAGCTGCTTAAAACATGTTTGGGTTTTTTGTAGGCCCCAGAAAGTAGCAATAACAAAAAGCACAGCAAGCAAGGAGCCTCGTGGCACATTGCGTTAACTGAGCTTTTGGGGGTGAATCCCCCCTGCAGGAGCTCATGCACTAAATAAAATGGTTACACTTTAAAGGTGCCCCAGAAAGCCTGTGATTTACTGAACTCGGCTATTCCTAGCCTAGCTGCTGTGTATTTTTTCCCTGGAGCAGTGGGGTAAAAGCCGATGTAGGGGCCAAACTCCACTTCACTTTCCAGCCTAAAGTGGGGGGGTGAGTGGCCCCAATACTGGGGGCCCCGAGTTAGGGGCACGCCCCGATGCGGTTTCAATGGGCCGGGAGGAGCCCTACAGCGCCGCCTAGAGGTGGCCGCACGGCGGAGGGAAGAAGGCGCCAGTCCGGTCCTGCGCGCCCCGCTCGCGGCAACCCCGCCACACATGCGCGCTCCGGAGCCAGCCTCAGCCGTCTGCATTCCAGGGGGTGGGTGGGGGGAGTGCCGGGGCCGTGCCCGTACTTAATATGGCGGCGGGGGAGTCCGAAGGGGTGACGTCACGGTGGAGCGCCGGAAGTGACAGCTTTCTCCTAGACAACACCGAAGGGCGGGACACGTGGTGCCCAAGGGGTCCGGCGGGGGGGTGGGGGACGGAGACAATCCTGCTTAGGGGGCCAGCGGGAGCATGGCGGCTCCTCCCCGCGTCGGCAGCGCCCCCGTGCGCTTCAAGTCCAAGTGAGCGGGGGATAGGGGAGGGGAGCTGAGACCCCAGGGAGTACGGGGGGAGGGGCTGAGACCCCCAGGG
>ML685786.1:3104053-3236037 GCA_007922175.1 Pelusios castaneus | reverse complement strand
TCAGTACAGCATGTTTGCAGTATCATCCTCTGATGTTTTTAGTGGGGTAGCACATCTCTAGTTGAACCTGTCAGTCTTAACTAGTCCCTGTACAAAACAATAAAATAGTTCTTCGTAATCCAGAATAGTTTGGTGTCAGACCCCCTTGTCTTCACAAGCTTAAAGCAGGGATTCGTAAAGGAAAAGATATTACAGGAATAGACCTGAGCAGGTACATAGAAGCATTTTACTGTAATTTTATGTAGCTGGTACATGACTCAGATAATCCATTTCTTTCTATACATAGCACATGTTGGCTTTTTTTATTTTTTGATATTTATTTAGCTACTATTTTCCTAGCAGGTTTAATTCCGGTATGACGTGTGGATGTAGTGTTCCTGCGTTTGAATAATCACTTGGCAGTGCTTGTAATGCAAATGGTGTAAACAAATCAGTCTATTTTTAACTGTTCCTCTGTTTGTGTTCCTTTTTCTCCTTTCAGCTATGCGGTGTCTAGGAAAATTGAGCCTTTCTACAAAGGTGGGAAAGTTCAGGTAATGCCAAACCCCCAATTCTTGCACTGAAATCTTGGGGGAGGAAAGCAAACAATGATGCAAATGCATAAAAACATACATCAACTCTTTTTTTGATGCCATAGACTTTGTTTTTTTCCCCCAGATAAGCCAAGATGGAAAACACATGTTTTGCACCTGTGGGACAAAACTAAATATAATGGACATAGCAACAGGAGCGCTTGTTCACAGCATCGAGCAGGTGAGATGATGCAAAATCAAACTAACTAAAGTGTTCTAAATTAACATTCATCTACTAATGTGTGATGTATTTAATTCAGTATTTTCAAAAGATTTTCTAAGGGTATTTTACCTTGGCTACTGGGTAATTCGTCTAAAGGCATTGAAGAAAAAGTTTGAGCATTGAAAATGAGAAATCTATCTGTATCCAGAAAGATGTATTATTTATTTGCTATGACCCTGGCTACAGTGAAATTTGAAAATATTTTCTAAGTTTAGTTCTTGATAGAAAGTGGCTAATATAGTTCCATGTCTTGGTATAAAAGAGGGCCTTTTTCAGTGTGCAAAGAAGTAGTTCTGAGTTTCCATGAAAGAGCACTGTTTGCCTATGGAATGAAAGGGAATGTATTTTTTCCCAGCACTCATGTACCACACACATTTTTTTCTACTTGAGTGAACCAATTTCCGACCTATCCAAGTGGGATCCATGTAATCATAGTCCATTATATAAATCCCTAGTATGCCTTGAATACTGTGTGCAATTCTGGTTGCACCATCTCAGAGTAATATATTGGAATTGGAAAAGGGGAAGAGAAGGGCAACAAAAAGGGGTATGGAACAACTTCCATCTGAAGACAGATTAAAAAGACTGGAACCGTTCAGCTTAAAAAAGAGATGACGGGAGGGGGGAGAATACAACAGAGATCTATAAAATCATGAATGGTATGGAGAAAGTGAATAGGAAACTCATATTTACTCTTTTACATAATACGAGAACCAGGAATTACCCAATAAAATTAATAAGCCATGGGTTTAAAACAGACAAACAAGAGAGTATTTCTTCACATAGTGCAATCAGCCTGGGGAGCTCATTACCAGGGGATGGTGTGAAGGGCAAATGTATAGCTGGGTTGAAAAAAGGATTAGATAAACTCATGAAGGCTAGTAGCCATGATGGTCAAGGATGCAATTACATACTCCAGGTGTCTCTAAACCTCCCAATGCCGGAACTGGGTCTGGACTATAGTGAATGGATCACTCAAAATTGACCTGTTCTGGTCATTCCCACTCAACCATCTGGTACTGGCCACTCTGAAGAGTACAGGATGCTGGCCTAGCTGGACCATTGATCTGACCCAGCGTGGCAATTCTTACGTATTTGCTGTTTAGCATGGGGAACTGGATTTAGTCTCAAACTCCAGATGGCCATGTAATGTAGGGGTGAGATGTGCTTGTGGACATGCATCCCAGTGGGTGAAGCAAAATAGTTAATGTGGAAGCCTCTGGTCAGAGTAGGAAACTTGCCTGTCAACAGCCTCAGTGGCAATTGTTCACCTTTGGATTGCAGCTGAAATTAAGAGTCTACACTTGACCATGACAGGACTTAAAGGAAAGTTAGAGAAAGATCTCTCACGCACACACATCACCCCTGTTTTGGTCCCTATCCCCCACCTCCACAGGTTGGAACAACTCACTCAGGGAAAAACATGTAGCAATGCGGGAACCATGGTTCCTTAGCCCTGTACATTGTATCTCCAGCCCTGTAAATCTTACTTGTTCCTGGGTGTTCTGGAGTTTCCTCTTTTGGACATTCTGTGATGAAGCAGCGATTTATCAAGTGTTAGCAGTGTAAAACCTGTAAAGAGAAAAGGGCAATGTGGCATTTAAAAATATTGCACAGGTGATTTAACTGCTTTTTTTTTCCATTTATAGGATGACCAAGAGGACATTACATCATTTGTTCTTAGCCCTGATGGTGAGGTATGTGACAAGTGACACTTGCTCCTCGTTTTCCCTCCCCACATAAATAAGAATGTCAGCACTGGAGAAATGTTTTGCATGGAATCGCCATTTGCTCCTGAAGGGGGTTTGATTGGACTCTCCCATCTTTATCTTCTCTAACATGTTTTTCTGATCAGTTGTGTAAGCTCTCAGTTGCTGCTTCCAAAAACCTTGCATCCCGTATAAAGTCATTTCATGACTGAGTTACAGTAGTGCCCGGAGACCCCAATCTGGACTGAAGTTTCATTGTGACAGGCTCAGAGCAAACAAATACAAAGATTTGGTCCTGTCTCAGAATCTTACTCTGTGTGTCTGTCCCTGGCCAACACAGAACAGGTTTAAACAACGTTCGGGCTTTCTTATAGGGAGATATCTGCCTGCTTAGTGAACTTTTCACTAAAGATACAGAAGAGAAAGAGAAACTGCAAAAGGATGTGAAATGTGAAGTATGGAATCAGGCTTTCATTTTAACAACTTTAGGCTTTTAAAGATGGTAAAACTGTCCTTTTTGGGGAACAGAAGAAGACGAACAAGGTAAACACACACAAGAGTGTGGAGACCCACCACTAGCAGTGTTGATGGTCGTGGAGACCCACCACTAGCAGTGTTGTTGGTCCAGGCCCATGTGCTGTGCAGCACTCGGATCCATGTGTTGTACAGCACTCGGGAGAAGTAATGGTTAAAGGGTAACTATAGAGCAAGGATGCAAGGTCAGAAAAATAGCTGCGGCGTGGGAAACCAAGGAATCAGTCTGAGCAAGGAACCAGTTTGGTAAATAAGAACTCAGCACAGCTGCATGATAAGAAGTGATCAGGCCAAGAACTGAAACCTTGTTGATTTAGATGTGAACCTGTGAATGTGGAAAATTACCAAGTATACTATCTGTAGGGTATAAGAATGGCTGTAAGCTGCTAATAAAGTGATTTCGTGCTTGCATCAGCCGGAGTCCGTGCCTTCATACACCACACAAGAGGGAAGAGAAAAGAAGAGTGGAGAGAGAAAATGGTATTGACACAGGCATGGCACATGGTTTCATCAGCCACTCCAGGACCTGGCGAACTTGTACCAGCATCAAGCTGTTCAGGGCATTGCTTTTAACTGCCTCTTTGGCCACAGGCTTGCGGCAGTGTTGCAGAACATACAGTTTTGGCCGGCTAAGTCAAATCCTCGTTAGATAGAAGACAAAAGGAAAGATGTAAGAAAAGTGAGCCGGAAGGGCGGGAAGAGAGAGCACAAGTGGAGGAAGGTGACAGCAGGAATCCAGGTGGTGTGGTCAGCATTTAGCCACCAGTGGAGGTGGTGTCATCTGGGTCCCTCACTCTGGCCTGGTCTGGTCGGCTCAGGTCAGGATCTCTCTGCATAACGAAGCCCAATGTCATCTCAGGATCCCAGAAGATGGTGGGAGTGGCAGCCATGCTCTTTCATCTCTCTCCCAGCCAGCAGTTGTTGTTAGACAGTTTGACTTTTTTTCCCCAAAATATCTCTTCTTTTGAGGCCTCCAAAGGGTAGTGATTGGTGGAATCGTTCATTCCCTCATTATTTTTTTTACTAATTAGGCCTCATTTCTGACACATCAATTTTGAGCCATTAATTTCCAGTCCCACCCTCCTCTTATTTACTAGGCACAGTTTTAATAGTCATTTAGTTGTATCACTAGGCCCTTTTCTTTCTACTAATTTAATATATGACCCTTTTGTATCTTTTCCCATCACCGCTTAGTGTTCTAGATTACTGTGGCCTTTTATGAACTCTCACTCACAGTTATGGTGAATTTGTAGGACCAATTATTACAACAGGTCTATATTAGGTGTGTATTATCCATCTGAAAGTCTAGCAGTTGCTTCTAAACTTACTTGGTGTATAGGGAGAGAGAAAGAGAGGAGAGAATTTTATCTATGTATTGCATTACAGAATCGCATTTCTATCCAGTACATCCTGATGTGCTTATATTTTTGTATGAGTCTGTTGTTGATATGGCTTTTGTGATAATAAAGAATGTTGGAAAATAAATTAGCTTCAAAATTAGCTTCGTTTCGGTAACTGAAATTTCCTGGCTTTTGTCTATTTACTGGTTTTCTAAATTTCCCTGTGAGCCTAATGCAGAATTTGAACGTACTTACTGGGTAACTTAATCTCTGTATGCTCTTCTTTTTCCTGCTGTCTGTTTCTTTTAGATTCTTGTGACAGGAAGCCGGGCGTTGCTGTTAAGGCAGTGGGAATGGCGAGAGAATAAGTGTACACGCACATGGAAAGCAATGCACATGGCACCAGTGGCCACCATGACCTTTGACCCCACTTCCACTTTGTTGGCCACAGGTACCGTTTGACTTCAGTGTCATGATGGGGGAAGTCTGTTTTAAACAGGGAAGTCTTACGAGGCTATCTAGGTCTCTCTTGATTTCAGTCAAACTCCAGTGTCATTGTCTAACATCACAGAACTTAGGCCATTTCATTACAAAAACAATCTTATTGCGGTAAGTAAATAATATATGATTCATGGACAATTCAACAAATTGTTACACGCACCTAGAGAGGCAGTTTGTCTAGTGGTGTGAGTGAAGATCCGAAAACCAGAAATTCCTGAGCTGAAATCCCAGCTCTGAAAATGACTCTGGAGTATGAGGGTTGGGCGCGTCTTTAACTTTTCCATGTCTCAGGTCCTCATCTTTGAGTAAAGACAGTCACTGTACTGGTCTGTTGTGAGGATCAGTGAGTTAATACTTAAAGTCCTCTGAGAATGTGAAGTGCTATAACCCATGGGATTTCCCTGGTGGCGGTTGTGTCTGTTCTCTCTCTCATTTTCCCTTTCTGCTTTTGTAATCTGTGAAACTATGTCCCTGCCCTGCTGTATGGCCCATTTCTGTTGTTAATTCCCTCATGTCCTTTTTTCTTGTAGGTGGCTGTGACAGCACCATTAAGATCTGGGATATAATCAAACAGTACTGCACGCATAATCTGAAAGGATCTTCAGGGGTTGTACAGTAAGGAGAAAATCCTCTTATCCACCCTTTCCAGATAGGGAAACTAGCAGAGATGGTTTACCAAACCACTGAAATGCCATCTAAGGAGCAGTACCTTGGGGATCTGGGTTTGTGGCCGGGATTCCATTAACATGGCAAACTCACTTAAGACTTATGTATGTTAAGCATGGGAGAAGAGCAGAGAGACGATCCCCATCCTGTAAGGCCACATCTAATTCACTGTAATTCGGGTATGGCCACATCTAATTTGCTGCCGTCAGATCGATCTTTCCAGATCGACTTAGCAGTCTGTTAAGACCTGCTAAGTTGATCTGAAGATCGACTTAATAAAACCACCCCCTGCAGGGGCATAGTGCTGCTTTGATGGGAACACATTTCCTGTGGGCGCAGCGCAGTGAAGACGCCGTGCTGAAGGGGAGTTAGGAAGTCGAATTTCTCAGCCAGTGTAGACTTGCCCTAATTTTAGTACGTAAAAGTTAACCCAAAAGCAGGCCTTATAAGCTAGTTCTGACCCAGTTCTCCAACCTGGTGATAACACGCATTGGGACTGAAAAGATCCCACAGCACTTTTCTTCAGAATAAGAACATGCATTATGTGAGTGTCTCTCTCTCTCTCTCCCTGCTAGCCTTGTCGAGTTCCATCCCGATATCTCCCGCTTGCAGCTCTTCTCCTCCTCGATGGACTATAAAATCCGGATCTGGGACCTGAAGTCCAGCAAGTGTATCGCCTCTCTTGATGGCCACTACAGTGCGGTCACCTCTCTGGCTTTTGCTGCAGATAGGGACATGCTCATCAGGTAAACTTCTTATGGGATCATCAGACTGCCATTCCTCCTCCCCAAGAAACACCTGGCGCACTCCTGCTGCCCAGGGGGTTTGCTTTTAGAAGGAAGGAAAAGGTGATAATACAGCACATGGAGGCTCAGTTGGGGCTCCAAGGAAAAGAGAGCTTAAGGGTCTGGGTTTCACCTAATCATGTTCTGTGCCTCAGTGTTCCCATGTGTAAACTGCAGGTAATAGTGAACTGCCTCGGGGGGACATGAGTGGCTTCATTCATCACACCTGACCCAGGGCGGGGTTGACTCCATGTCTGACTTGACTTTGAGATTTTTGGCTGGAAGGTGCTGGTAGTGACTTTTTCTTATAACCTTTGTTGCAGCTCCGGTCGTGATAAAGTCTGCATGGTTTGGGACCTGAAAACAAGAGAATCCAAGAGGACTGTTCCTGTATATGAGGTGAGATCGCTTTCCTAGTGATGTTTGACCTCTAGTGAGTAGAGAGAACCGACTCGTGATTCCAGGTAGTCACACGGGCCGTTACATTCTACTTACTTTTATGGTGGGGACCTCCTGGTTTGTCAATGTCTCTTGTAGAGTGTGGAGGCAGCAGTATTACTACCTGAGGACGGAGATTTCTCACAGTTGGGTGTGAAGAAACGCGGGCTTCACTTTCTCACAGCAGGCAGCAAAGGTGAGTGGAATATACTTCCAGACATCAGGTGTAAGACGGAGCAAACTACACTCTGTGTCCAGCCATTACCATGGCACCCCATTGTCTTCCATCTCTTGGAACTCCAGGTCCAATTCGATGAGCCTCTCCTGGAATTCTTGGGCTATTTCGGGCAGCGCCTTCTCCCCAACCCTGTCTCTTTTAAGCTTTTACAGTCCGAGGTGCCACAGTGATGTGTGGGGTATGAAGGCCTGCTCAGATTTCATAGTCTAGATTTAATTTAAAAAGCACCTTCTGTCTTAGAGGTCATGTTTACATGAGAAAACTGCTCTGGTTTAAAAGAAACTGACTTTTAACCAGTGTGCACCCCTGTATGGACACTTCAGTTTGAGTGCTTATTTTGATTCAGCTTAAACCTGTCCTCATCAACTTTAGCTAACCTGAAATAAACCTGGCTTAGACCAAAATACGTGTTCACACAGCCCGTCACATCTGTGTAATCGAATCCATTTGAAAACCACCCCTCTAGTTAAAGCAGCACAGCTGTCTCCTGTAGACAAGGCTGGATTTTGAGTGGTTACGCCTCAGAGGACCTTTCTGGCGTACGTTGCAGGTAATACAATGCCACTTACAGGCAGTCTGCCTCCAATGCATTAGGGATCCTGCGCATCTGGGAAGCAGCCACAGCAGCCTGCGTGTACACCCAGCCCGTGCCCTACCAACGTGTGGATGCCAAGGAGGAAGAGGAGGGCAGCGAACACAGTCTGACACATTGCGTCCTGGTGCCCGAGAAAAACGAGATCGCAGCTGTTACAGTAGAACATAATATTCTGTTATACGATGCCCAGACGCTTCAGCTGAGAAAGCAGGTACCACATTCTGAATCCCAGTGCCTCTTCTCTTCTCGCACCCATGCCTTAGGGACTACTCCATGTCCAAGGACAACATTTTGCCTACTGGTTCCATCTTCCCCAGCAGTTGCTACCCTTTTCTCCTTGCTACTCAGCTCCATTTGCAGAGCGCAGGCTCATTGGTGAGGTTGCATTGGGAGACCTTACCATTGTGCTGAGTTGGAGCCCATGCACTAGGAACTGAAGACGTGGCATCAGGAGTCAAAGATTGTTCTTTGCAAGGATTGCATCTTACAGGAACAAAACATAGATGAAAGGACAGTGAGGGATAGACCATCGAGCTATGTATATAAATGGAAGCTGTGATGTTTCAGATTGTTTTTCAGCATGACATCCCTTGCTCTTGGCCAGTAATGCTGTGCCGTTGGTCTTCTCTCGCCAGCTCCTTCCTTGCCTGTTAAGCTGTCTCCTGTTTTGCCCTCAGTTTGCAGGTTATAATGATGAGGTTCTGGACGTGCGGTTCCTTGGCCCTGCTGACTCTCACATTGTTGTGGCAAGCAACAGCTCTCAGCTGAAAGTCTTTGAGCTAGCGACGTCCCACTGCCAGATCCTGTATGGCCACACAGGTATGTCTGTCAGCTCTGTGCGGGTAGAGAGGGACTGTGTGGGTCACCCCTGGAATTGGCATATGTCCTCCAAGACTCACCTGTGTTGATGTGGCAGTGCCCTCTAGTTCTCCAGAGCAGGATGGAGACGTCTGGCCTTCAGACGGCATGCGCAGGCAGCTCCCGGTGTGTTCCACGTTGTTCTCCTTCAGCACACAGAGAAGCTGGGTTGTCAGTTTAGTATCTTTTGCCAACCCTGCAGTCCACTTAAATGTAGATGGAGGAGAGTGCGACAGATGCTGAGTGTGAACACACCTTGTGACTGCCTGCATTTCATCAGATCACACCATTTCCATAAACTTAGCCAAGTACTTGCTAGCAAATGGCAGAGCTCGAGAGGATTTTTTTTTTTTAAGTCCCACAGAGCTTCCTACCCCCCTCTAGGCAGCGGACTCTGCATTATTCTGTGCATTTCTGTTGCCTAAATACAATAATCCTTTGCAGCCCCTCCTGCATGAGAGGCATTCCCCAGACTGAGACATCCACAAAACTCATTATCCTTCAGAATCCTTCTCGAAATCCCCTTTTCTTTCGTAGCCATCACAGCAACTTGACAGTGGCTATGCCACTGTGCTAGATCACTTGTGAGCAAGCTGGCCTGTATCCTCTGCGGTCCCTTGCGTTGCCCCATCTGTCATCCCTTGCTTTATACCTGAATCATAAGCTCTTCTGAGAGGGATCATCTTTTTAGTCTGTTTGAACCCCGCCTTGGACAGTGGGGTCCTGGCCACGCCGAGGACTCCTAGGCACTACCAATAATTAATAATTATTGCTTCTGTCTTTCTTTTCAGAAACAGTTCTTGCCCTGGATGTCTTCAGAAAGGGCCTGATGTTTTGTAGCTGTGCAAAGGTAATGCATTTCCTTCTGTGTGTGCTGGATAAGGAAGGTTGCTTACAGTGATCTTTGGTTTTGTGGGCCGTTTTCTTGCTCATCACCGTGGATTTTGGGAAGGGCTTTTGTACTGAGGGAAACTTCTGTCCACCCCGTCTTTGAAATACAGAGACTTCAGAGCTCTTTTAAAACCCTATTTCTTTGTTCCTATCATTGTTTTGAACGTTATCCTTGAAAAATTATTGGTTGATTTTATTCTACCGGTCCAACAGGAAATGGAAGTTGTTTTATCTTCCGGGGCTCTTCAGTATTTGTGCCACTCTTAGTAAGCATTTCTCTCCAGCATGTTTGCTGCGAGCTATTATTCATTGTGGCTGAAAGCAGCATGTAGCATAGATGATCAGAGGTAAGGAGACAAAGGGCAGACTGGCTCAGCGTGCTCAAAAATGAAGACATTCATGTCAATTTTTACTCCATTAAATTAAAATTCAATTTAATTTGTCTAGCTTAGTTTGTAGAAAGGGAAATTTAATTTGCCAATTAGGATCATTTTCTAATGCCAAGAACAGCTGAGCAGTGGGAAAGGCTACCGGGGAGCTTTTAGAATTCCTTTCGAAGACATTTTAAGCCCTACATTTCTATGATTCGATGGCTAGCCTATGCACCTGTAAGCTGGAATCCCTCGTTACAGGTCAGCCCTCTGTGTGTCTGGCCCCTGAGATGATGACACAGTGCCATGCATGCTGGCTGTTGTAATGCTCATCTGTTCACTTGTCAGAAAAGGGTAAGCGCTTTCCTCTTTTTTCCTTTCAGGACAGAAGCCTCCGGGTCTGGCGGATGGATAAAGCAGGCGTGGTGGTGTGCGTGGCTGAAGGATTGGGTCATGCCCATGGAGTGGGTGCGCTTTCCTGCTCAAGGTAACAGAAGAGTCATTCATCTTACTTTTGCTTGGTGTCCGGAGTGAAGAAACCACTGTCTTTGTAAACTAAGGCTGCTGCCTCTGCGGTGTCCCAGGCCCGTCAGGGTGAGCCTGTTGACTTGGAATGTGATAAAGTCAGAATAAAGACTTTCTTTGGCCCATTCTGTTACCTCACTATGTCCAGCTCTTGTATTTGCAATTTTCGTCTTTCCCACCTGGCTCCCGTGTGTTTAGAACAGTCATTCTCAACCGGTGGCCCACAGGGTGCTTGTGACCCAATCAGCACACAGCTGTGGCCCATGTGATATCCTCAGGGCCATACTGTAGTGTATATATGGCGTGGATGCAGCCCACATAACACACATGGAGCTGCATATGTGGCTCACAATGGTAAACAGGTTGAGAACCACTGGTCTGGAGGAACAAAAATCTGCAGGTGCCTTGATCTGTCTAGCTACTGGATTCCACTGCAGTGATTTAGAGAGGGAAGGGTTTGGGACAGAGGAGAAACACAGAGATTACAGAACATGCTAGGCAATCTTGCCTGTTTTTAGACTCTTCTCCTTTCTTCACATTTGTTCCTTTCTGAAGTTCAGTTTCTGTATCCAAAAGCTGCAGTGCATTGATTGATCTCTAGCTCAACAGTGCCTGTGGTGAATAGCTGAACTGCGGGAGGGCTGTCCTAAGGATTTAAATGAAAGAAATGGAAGCTTTTGAAAACGTTAAAACACTTAGCTGTTTGAAATCCCAACTGAGTGTGTGGGGCAGCCCTAGAGAGAGAAAAGCTCTTTTCTCTGTGCAGGTGAAGCAGTTGTTGTTACGCTGTATTGCATCTGACATTTTTCCCTCTTCATCTCTCTCTCCCTCCACCCCTCCTGCTTCCAGAATGAAAGAGAGCTTTGTCATCACCAGCAGCCAAGACTGTACAATGAAGGTCTGGAATCTCCCAGAGTCCCTCACTGCCAAAGCAAAAGCAGCTTTGATCTCCAGCCCTGAAATCCTCCATGCCCAAGTGACCGAGAGGGCTCATGACAAGGTAAATGTCAGCGGGCTCGAGAAGGTGTTTTTTCTTTCAAAGCTCAGTGAAGCGGCTTTTGTGCTCGGGGTCTTGAGTGCCATTGCCAGCATGGTTCAGGACGTCAAAACCGTACATTTATGGATCGCAGACAGTAACATGCATGAGGAAATAACTTCCACTGACATCAGACAAGGAAAATCAGTGACTTATTTGTAAGGTGGAGGCCAGGGAAATCCCCCAGAAGTTAATTGTTCCTTTATCTAAAGAAAATAATTCCCCAAGAGAGGGCATGCATTTTTCTGCCCTCTCTTTTCTGTTCCTTTCATTCCCCTGTTTTACTTCTCCTCTGTGACTCTCACAGCTCTTGTCCGTCCAAAACTGACAGTGTTAGTGGGAGTTGGCTTGGGGGCACCTATCTATAATCAACATAGAACAGCTGTATAAAAGGGAAGATTTCATGCGCTGGGGAGATCACATCCTGGGAAATAGTTTAGTGTCTAGTTGGGCTGTAACAGAACAGACGCTGTTAGATGTGTTCACTGTAAAACGGGTAATGCCAGAACCAGTGACGGTGATTCTTCAGTTCTCAATGTTTCTCTCTCTCTCTCTGGTCCGTTTTCTGCCGCAGGCTAACCAGGTGTTTGGTTAGTTCTGGCAAGAGGATTTCACTGATTGTTCCTTGTATTTGACTTGCACTAGGATATAAACAGTGTGGCAGTTTCTCCAAATGACAGACTGATTGCCACTGGCTCACAGGATAGGACTGCCAAGCTGTGGTCCTGCCCTGACTGCTCCCTGTTGGGCAGCTTCTCTGGACACAAGCGTGGGATCTGGTGCGTGCAGTTTTCTCCTGTGGATCAGGTCTTGGGCACCTCCTCAGCAGATGGCACTGTGAAGCTGTGGGGTCTTCAGGACTTCAGCTGTCTGAAGGTAACAAAAATTCAAACTCCTGGGTCGTCTAGACAAACACTTGAATGTGGCAGAGATTTGTCAGGGCTGCTCCAGACTAGCAGAAGTGTAACGAGACTGCCGCGATGAGGGAAAAATGCTATTCAGGCCTGGACTTATTCTCCAGGCTTCCAGGATCTGAAAGGTGCAAAAGCGATGAGCCCATTGGCAGTGCTCTTGTGAAACTGCCTCCTTTTTCTACCCAGCCCAGGAGCAGAAGAGAGATGTATTCCATCTTTGGAACGAAGGAGGGACTGGCCTGACACGGGCAGGACCTAGAAGGAGATTGGCATAGCACTGATTTGACTCTTGGTCTTCAATGGAGAAACATCTCCCCAGTCTGTCTTATTAGAACAAAGAGAGGCGAAACCACATCCGTCTCACTGCATGCTCCCAGTTTTAGATCACTAGGCAGCCCCACTGCCATGATCCCCACATGGTGTTCTCACCCCTAGATCCTCATCTCTGGCGGGTGACTCGACCAGCTGATTGATGTCGTGCTCTGATCATACCAGGGGGGTTTATCCTTGAATCACATGTTCAAGCAATTACAGGCTTCTAAAAACAGTACTGGAATCCCTTCAAGTTGCAGTGGGGGAGAACTAGGTTGGATATTAGGAAAAGCTTTTTCCCTAGGAGGGCGGTGAAGCACTGGAACGAGTTCCCTAGGGAGATGGTGGAATCTCCATCCTTGGAGGTTTTTCAGGCTGGCTGGAATGGTGTAGTTGAGGTTGGTCCTGCTTTGAACAGGGGATTGGGTTAGGTGACCTCCTGAGGTCCCTTCCAACCCTAATCTTCTGACTCTCCTCCACCTCTCCCACCCTGCAGCAAAACACAGGTTGCAGGGATGCCGTCTTCCTCTTGAAATGTCTTTGCCTAGAATGTGGGTGCAAATTTGGTTCTTGTGAAAGAACAGAACCCTTCCAAACTGCCTCTTAGCTCCAGACATCAAGGCAGGTCTCCCCTGTGACAGGGCTCTGGCTTAGCAGGCACAGACGACTGTCACCCATTCTGTTGCTGCTTAATTTTCCAGACTTTTGAAGGCCATGACGCCTCAGTGCTGAAGATCGTTTTCGTGAGCCGCGGGACACAACTGCTCAGCAGGTACAGCTTTCTCTTGGCCTAGCTTCACTAGGGCTCCTATGCAGTCACATGGGGAGCAGAGGCTTGACAGGAGGTTGAGTCCTTGATGGGAAAATCCCCAGTGGTACGGGGAGGATAAATAGAAGTGCCTCAGATACTTCAGTGCCAGGGGCTCTGGAAATAACCAGGGTCGAAGGAATACCTCACAGGGGTGTTAATAACACTGTTTGGTTTTGTGTGAAACGATTCTTAACTGACAGGGGCCTTTTGTGCTGTCTCTCCGACAAAGCCATCCCTCCCGACACGATGGAGCAGAGCAGAGCGAGTAGAACTGTCGAGTGCTGATTTCAGTCAAAGGGTTTATGTCCGGTTTCTCTTTCCCTTCTCCAAAGCGGTTCTGATGGTCTCTTGAAACTCTGGACGATTAAAACGAACGAGTGTGTGAAAACATTAGACAGCCATGAAGATAAAGTGTGGGGCCTTCACTGTAATAAGCAGGATGACATGGTTGTGACAGCATCCAGCGATTCCTGTGTCATCCTGTGGAAGGTATAGTACATGGTCTTCTTACGGTTTGCTCTCAGAAAGGAGCCAGCCTGCCTGAGTTCTGTTCCTACTCTGCCACTGACCATGAACCTTTCCTTTGCTCATCCTCCCCATCTGTAAATCTGGGAGAGATTGATGATGATTTCGGCTGAGGTTCCAGAACAGGACCGTCTCTTCTCTCTGAAGGCAGAGATGGGAAATGGCCCTGAGCAGCCTTCCAGCACCAAGAGGCGCATTGGGAGCTGGAACCATGGCTCGGATGGGCCTGGTCCACGATGCAGTAAATAATTTGGGGGGCAGCTGGAATCAGCATTTGACACCCGTGTAAACAAAACAGGCTGCTGCTGTAATGGGGGCAGGAAACCAAACTCTGTTGAAGCGAGACTGACAGCTGTTACGTTCTGATCTGTTAAAGGATGTCACCGAAATTGAACTAGAAGAGGAGCAAGCTAAGCAAGAGGAACAGATTATGAAGTGAGTGACCTATAGTATACAGTCCCCTTTATCATGTGCCATCCCACGCAGTGCATTTAAAGCCTCACCATTCCTTCCTATTCAGAAAGCAAATCCTTTATGTAACTTTTTGTCCCTTTAGGCGCTGCTGCAGGTTCTCCTCGCTTCCCATAAACTATTAACTTGGAAGTCAATTCACTTCAGAGTTGTGTGCTGCTGAGATAAACTGAGGCAGACATTCATTTTCTCCTTGTCAGGCAGCACAGAATAGCCCAGGAAACTCTTTAACATAATACCAGGATAATTATCCCCACAATGGCGGCACCCAGGTTTTCCCTGGCAAGCCAACTTTATTAATGGCGAGGCACTAAATCTGGAGGCTACCGCTGAATTGTCTGTATTTTGCATAACATTTTGTTCTCTCAAGCAACCGAACCTCTTATAATCTCTCATTCCCAACTGCGTTGCAGAGATCAAGAGCTTTCCAACCTGCTCCATGAGAAAAAATACCTGAAAGCTTTAGGGCTGGCAATCTCTTTGGATCGGCCACACACGGTGCTGACCGTGATCAAGGGTAGGTGTCCACTGTCAAACTGTACTTTCTGGTATCTTCTAAATCATCCCCTTCTGGCAGGGAAAGGAGACCGAAACCCAGGCCCAGCAGCTGCCCTTTTCTTGTTAACCTCCGTTTTCTGATTTGAGATCACCAGTGTCCATTGCATTTTTCACAACAGCAAATCTTTCCTCTGATCTCACAGGACAGGTGTACCTCGGGAAAGGCCAGAGCACGCCAGATGTTAAACGCAGACCTCGATGGTGCCTTTAAGTGTGGTGCACAGTGCCTGATTGTCTACGAGCAGTGGGCCTTGACTTACAGGACAGGGCAGCTTTGATCCTCAAAGTCGGCAGCCTGCAACTAGAATCGCTGCTGAGGTTCATTGTTACTTCGCAGCAAACGAGCGCCTGGCTCGTGGCAGTTGCTCCCCAAACAGCTCTTCACTGTGCTGAGGGTCAGCTTGCTGGCTTGGTTTTCCCTGAAATCGGATCCAGAGTTAGAAATCCAGTGAGTCTAGCCAAGAAGTGAGGCCTGGCGTTGATGGTTTTTCATTGGTGAATTGGGCGGTGCAGTGTTTTGACCAGTCTCTTAGTGTAGACAAACAAGCCGTTAAAAGAACAGAGAAACTGTGGGCAGAGACAGGGATAGAATTCAGTTCTGTAAGACAGCATTCAGCTGCCTCAACCATGCGATCATATAATTAAAGACATCTGCACAAGGGACTGGAATTAAGGTTTCACGGGCAACCCAGACACTGGCCTTTCCTAAAACAAATTCCATCCTGTGGCACCACAAGGACACCGCCATGGATCAGCCGCAGTGCTGGGATCTTTAATTCAACCACTCCGAGGTCCGTCACTTTAGGACACCGGTGGCAGGTTGGCATTGGAGGGGAATGCGAGAGAGACACTTCTGGAGGGGTTTCTAGATAACAGAGGACTGGTGAGACTCAGGAATCATGGATTCTCTTCTGAAGGGAGCATGAGCTAGTGGCCGCTGCATGCCAGGCTTGACTCCTGCCTTGTCCGCTCACCCCACTCCAACAATTTGTCCAACCAGTACCAGTCTCCTGGCTTCCTCCTACTTCCAGTTCCCCCTCCCAAGCATCCTATTCCAATTTACTCCTCCCCACGCCAGCCTAGATTTGTCCGCTCTGTGCTGGAATCAGGTGGCTCTCTCTTCTGCACTGCCTGGTCCCAGAGGAGAGATCAGCTCCCTGCCGTCACTTCCAGCACGCAAGCCAGGTGCAGAGAAAGTACCGTTCAGCTCAGGGTTGAGTTTGTCTAGTGTAGACAGAATCTTCAGGGAAATGAGCTGCCAAGCTGTAGCCAGTCTCTACTGGGCAGATGTAAATTGTGATTTTTCAAAGGATTATAATTGAACCAGATTTGGGCAGAATTTCATGGGACAGCAAAGGGCACCTCCCTGGTGCCACCTCCTTTCAATTTCAAGTCCCTACTTCAACGCATGGGGGAGCTAGAGCTTCCCAAATAAAAGGTCAGAATTTAACGTGCAGAAAACAGCGTCTTTCCCTAATCTCATTCTCGGAAATGACAGAAAGATGCTGGCTGAAACTTTCCTTAAAGCATCATGGAAAACTTGAGACTGAATGATCAACAATGGGCAAAGTTAAAAGTCACTGAAAAACAGGGGCTTCTGATGGGAAATGTTGGGCAACCTTAATAAAAAGTGATGTTAGCAGTCCTGCCAGTAAATAGGTTGGGTCTGATGGGAGAACAGCATACGCTCCATTCATAATAGCGTAACTCTAGCAACCTTCCCGCACACCATTCTCACTGATTGTAGTGGCAAGAAGCTTTTCTTACAATGCCTGTTATCTTAGCTTCTGATGAATGTCAGTTGTCTGGAAAAACAGGGCTTAGTGAGACTTGCCTAACAAAACAAACACTATTTTCTTGCAGAATCTTCCCTGCAGGCTATTGTGGAAAGAAACCTTATCTAAGTGATTCTAATGCAACCCATTTAATTATACCATGGCTAACGCTGTCTCACCATTACAGGAAGTCACTGACTCTGACCAATTTTGTACTGAGAATTTATAGAGTCTGACTTGAGAAAAGTTCGGTGCCCCATTGTCATCACATTAACACACACTTACTAAGATTCTGGTCACTGCAGGCACAGTTTACACGTGCAGTTGTACGTGGAAGTGAGCAACACAGAGGCACACGCCTGTTTTCACATCTGCCCCCCTTTATACTGTGTTGTAACACTCCTTAAGAACCCCAAATCCTTGATGATTTACTTCCCAAACTTGGCTTTTGATTTTAACCTTTTTATTTTCTAGAAATTAATATTGCCATTATTTCCTGTCTTCGTTTCCCCATTAGCTATCCTGAAGGAAACCGATGGGAAAGAGAACTTGGAAAAGAACATCCTTAGACTGCGGAAGGATCAGAAAGGTTTGTTGAACTATTGCTAATATGGCTCAATGAGTATTTTAGATTAGAAGCCTCCTTTCTGTACTGAAATTAGAAGGAATAGAGTCTTCCTCACGTTCACTCTCCATCACTGATCTTCCACCCTCTCCAAGTGTGACTGCAGCTTGCTGTTATTCTGTTAGTAAAAGTGTAGCTCTGAGCCTGCTACAGACTGGTCTGTGGCCATGAACCTCTGCCAGGCAATGGTCGTTTCACATTTGTAGTGTCCTCCATCTCTAGACATATCAAAGCTTAACAACACCGCTAAGAGGCAGCTGGATCCTATTAGCCCTATTTTACAGATGGGGAAATAGAGGCACATAGAAGAATAACTAACTTACCATGTTGGGTCAGGAGCAGAGCCAGGAATTTAGAAGCCAGACACTTGCATCCCTGTCACCATCTCTGCTGAGGCGGCCACTTCCATTTGTTACTGATTAGTTGTTCACAATCACATTGTGACACAGTCACTCCACTGAGGGACTCTATACAGTAATTATGGCCCACGGTCTTGTCCCTCAGTCATGTGTGGAAGCTCGACTGCCCTGGAAGGTCTGATATGAGATCCTTCCTGAACTGGCATCTCTTGTAAGATGGTGCTGCCCTTGAGCCTGTGTCTGTGAATTGCACCCTCCTGAATTACTGACTTTTCTTCGTAGAGTCCATGTTGAAGTTTTCAGTGACGTGGAACACAAACTCTCGAAACTGCCACGAGGCTCAGGCTGTCCTAGAAACCCTCCTAAAGCATGAAGCACCAGAGTGTCTTCTGCAGTACGAGGGGATTAAAACTGCTGTGGAGTCCCTTTTGCCTTACACGGGTGAGTTACGCAAGAGAGCCTCTCAGCCTACTTAAAATGCCGGCACATTCAGTGGCTCATGCAGAGGTACTCCTCTGGCAACAACCCCAGCACCTCTTCTTATCCATGCCCCGGTCCTGCACCTCCGGCCAGATCTTGTACACTGCAGTGTTAGCTGTATTGAGGCACAAATCCTGACGTCTTGATACCGACGCTACGTGGAATGAATAATGGCTCCCTGACGTCTTATTACCAGCACCAAAAAAATGATTTTTTTAAGTCTGTAAAGATGATACACACTCCGCAGTCTCTCCTTCCCCCATTAACTTCAGTCAGGCCAGGGAAGAGAATTCTCTCTTATTTTCCTTGTGAACTTAACCTTTTGTGCTTACCCATAATTTTTCTTTCTCTTTGCAGAGCGCCATTTCCAGAGACTAGGCCGGTTACTGCAGGCCTCCATGTTTGTTGATTTCATGTGGCAAAATATGAGACTAGCAGACACATCCAAGTGGGAAGAGGACATGAGTCTGTGACCATTTATAGGCTGCTTGCAGTCTCTTGAGAATGACTGACCTGCCGGATGCTAAGATCAGTTGTTCTCCCAGCTAGCATTGCAGATTGAGTATTTTTATTATAAAGTTCGATTTTATAAATGAGTGAGTCTCGTCTGCACGTGCCCTAGATAAGGAGGCCATAGGTTTCTTTCTCCAGTCTGTCTCCTGTCAAACAAAGAGCCAAAATCCTCTTGTCAGAGCCTAGGGCCACAGTCCTCTCATCAGTAACCTGGCACCCTGTTGGGAGACCATCCCAACCTGGGTTTCTGTCTGCACCAGCCTGTGTCTTTGCTCCTTCTCCTCTGTGCTGACCTCTGGTGAAGTATCCTGAGTGTGTTAAAACTCCTACTCCTGTGGCTATGTAGACCGGGGGCTGATGCACAGGTGTAACCTTGGGCTGGCTGGGCAGGGTCGTGTCTGATTTAGGGAGCATGGAGCAGGCATAACCAGCTTTCCATTCTACCTGAGAAAAAAAGACAAATACAAGCAATGTTTCTAGGGATGGGCTCAGTCGACCTGTGTTGCTGCAGCTGGTTGGAGGGGCATAGGAGCACCTAGGCAAGGGGTAAAGTCCTAAGTCTTATTTTTAGTGACCTGCTTGCTAGCCTTCATCTGTGCCATAGCAGTGCAACAGATCTGCACCACTGTCGCTCTAGCACCCGGTTTTCTCCAGCTTATGGAAGGCTGTTGGCCATCAGTTACTGCTCTTTATTCAGAGGGCTGTGTAGCCACTTGTCTCTTAAAATCGTCTGAAAAGCCCAATATATGGGGTGGGAAACTGCTAGTTTTCAGTTTATGAAATGGGGAGAACAGCTACAGAATACATGCCTTGTAAACCACTTCCAAATCTCCACTTCAGTCCCATTAGCCAGCACCCTTTCCCTCAATTCCACAGCCTCTTAAGCGTATGTTCTCAGGTCCACCAGCTCCACATTCGTGCACTCCCAGTGTTGCATTAAAAGGGCCTGACGGCTGCTCTTTCCTACATCTGTCTTTGATTTGACCCGGCTGCAAACATGTTCCCCAGCACTGCCACTGAGAAGGGCGAATTCATCCTTGGAAGACATATTTAAAATACAGGAGGAAAAGCTCAGCTTTTGCCTTCTGAGTCAGCAGCCTTTACCCCAACAACATACCCCTTGAAGCCCATCTCTCCATGACACTGATGTGCCTGGCTTGAGGTCTACGGCATCTACATGGGGATATTTACTCAGCGCCCTGGGATAGGCTGGATTGCCGAGCTGGGCAAGGGTAAGCAGAGCGCTGGATCAGCTTGCAGCTCAGGAACTGACGAACGGACCATCCCTGCAATGGACAGCATTGCCAATAAGAAAGGTCACTCATCTGCTGTGGAAATTATTGGGAAGAAGCTGCTTGTTGGTATCAGAAGATAAGGGTTTGGGGGCAGGCCGTCCGGTACGGTGGAGCTGTTCTGAAGTGTTTCCTACCCTCACCCAGCCCAGGTGACACTGGCTTGTTTCGTTCTTTGTATTAGAGCAGTGAGATGAGAATTTCAGCTGTGTGGAGGGAAAGAGGAACTGGCTGGGAAGCAGCAGCAGGGAGATTTGGGGACAGCCTGGATGTATGGGTGAAAGAACAGGCAGATAACACAGTTTTGGAGGCCTGGGAGGACAGCTGGAAATGCCAACAGTGAGGGCGAAAGAGGGCGAGAGGCAGCCTTCAGGTGAAAAACCAGTTCAGTTTGGGCCAGGCTGAGTTTGAACTGACACTATGAGACGCAACAGAAGTCAGAGACGCGGGCTAAAACGTGAGATTGGGCTAGTCAGTGACAGCTCAGCCGTGGAGACGTAGTTCTGAAAATCCCCATGTAGAGAGAGTAGCTGGAGCTATATTGAGCAGATCTGATCCCTTCAGAGCGGAGAGGGAGGAAATTGCTTCCTACATGCACATAAACATGGACCTCGTGTCCACATCTTTCTCCCTTTAGGAAGGAAAAAGGAATTCCTCAAGTTGCTGGGAAGCTTTAACAATTTATAGTAGTAGCAGGATTACTAATTCCTGTAATAAACTATTTCAGTCTTCAAAAGGGGAAGCTGCAGTGTGAACAATACAGACGTAGGGTGTCTTTGTGCTGGTGTGCAGCTGTCCTGATATTCAGGGCCACCTCATACCTTCCATCCCTGTTCTGGTTTCTCACACTTGCTGTCTGGTCACCCTCGCTGAAATATCTTGCGGTAAGTGATTCATCAGGGAGCAGGGACTGGGGAGTGGATTAGGATTAGGGGGGAAATAAACAGCAAACCCTTTCCTTTTTATCCAGAAAGAAAACAAACTGCTCCAGGGCAGCCAGGAGACAATTTACTGCAGGGATGCGAAATGGTTCTTGAGGAAGGGCTGTTAAAGAAACCAGGAGGCACGGGCCTGCCTTCTGTCTCCATCTCACAGTCCATCCTGGGGCACATGGTTGGTTCTTACCACCCCTGCATCAGAATGTTGAAATCTCTTTGCACAGGCAACCCTCATTAAGGCATTTCCTAACATTTCAGTGTTTCTTTGCAACCTTCACGCTCTTTTCACATAGTTTCTTGGTCTGTAATTCTGTGTTCCTAGATCATAGATTTATTCCTTGCACACCCTCAAGACGCTTCGTTCTTTTAAATTTTTCTGTAGAAGCCGGGAGATGGATCATCAGATGATGTGAGCTCGGTTCTAGGAAACTCTGACAATCCACAGCAATGAGGGTCCATCACCCTAGAAACTCATTGCTTTGGATTGCTGCCAAATTTTAATTCCTAAACTAACAGACCCTTGAAATGTAAAAGAAACCGGTTATTGTGTCAGAGCTCTAAGAAACAGAGAGAGGTGTTCTATCATGTGTTTAATCCAAACCGAGGCATAAAAACATGTAATTTAGAACAATAAATACCTTGCAAGCTGAACATAGCTTGATTCAGAGTGATCACAGGATGTCTCAGTCAGAATAAGCGATTCATGGAAGGGTAATTAAATTATTGCTGGATGGATAGCTTCAATGCGCTTTGAATTAAAAATAGATTTTTCCATAAGCATCTTAGTGAGTCAGTTTACAGGTGGGAATGGTTATGTAAAGGGGTAATTTTAGCTTAGATTGGAGAATCTTCACTGGCAGTCAACACTTAGCTCATAAGGGGGGAAATTCACGCCAGAGATTGGATCCAAAGAATTACCATCATCCACTCAGATAACAAGTGATACCACAGGAATTGCAATCCCAAAGCCCCAGAGAGGATAAAGCATTGAATCTAAGCTGACCAACAGCTTGAATTTTCAGCTCTGGTGGCCAAAGGGCAGATTCAGCATCGTTCACAGAAATGATTTGACAGAGTGTGTTGAATTCAGTCATGATACAACAATGTTGCAAACTGCTTGCAGGTCAATTTGGAGACAGAAAGGAGGACCAGACAGGTGTAATAAATTATTCTTATGGATTGTTCGCTTGGCTCTTTCAAGGTAAATGAAAGGAGGTCTGGATTAAAGAACTCCTCGCCTCCCACCAAATTTGAGTGCTTCATCCACTAGTGCCTGATTGCATACGA
This sequence comes from Pelusios castaneus, assembly GCA_007922175.1. NCBI lineage: Eukaryota > Metazoa > Chordata > Testudines > Pelomedusidae > Pelusios > Pelusios castaneus. Next base: position 3,213,895 of record ML685786.1, on the reverse strand, counting down.
TGGTGGGGAAAGAGCCTCCGAACAGCGCAGTGCGCCTCTCTCCTGAAGGATTAGCGACATGGAAGAATCATGCTGTTTCCACAGTTAGGGGGAAGCCCCCTTTGTGCTGGGCAAGCAAACCAACTATGGCCCATTTTAGTTGCACATGTAAACGCTTTGGATCCTCTCCAGAAGGCTTAGTAGAGATTTCCGTGGTGCCTGGGCTTTGGGCTGGTGCTGGGCCACTGGGTGAATCCCATATGCTGCAGCATGAGATGTAGTTACGATGTGTAAAGAGCACTGGCCTGGACCCTGTCTGCACTGATCCAGCATTGCATTTTAAGAGAAATCTTTCAGAGCAAAACTGGCCTGGTGGGTCAGGGAGCAGGGGCCATTCCTTGCTCTGCCACAGAGTTCCTGCATGACTCTGAGCAAGTCACTTAGTCTCTCTGCGCCCCGGTTCCTTTCACGCTACAGTTGTGGGGTAAATCAGTCCGGGGGTAGACAGATGGAGAAGACTGAGGGGGACATGACAACAGTTTTCAAGTACATAAAACATTATGAATAGAGAGAAAAATTAGTGCTGTTAACTTCTGAAAAGAGGACATGGGGCAATGGGCTTGAATTGCAGCAAGCACGGTTTAGACTGGACATTAGGAAAAACTTCCTAACCATCAGGTAGTTCAGCACTGGAAAGAATTGCCTAGGGAGGCTGTGGGGTCTCCCTCACTGGAGATTTTGGAAGCAGGTTGGACAAATGTCTGTCTTGGTGCCCCCTGGAGAGTAGGACACTGGACTTGAAGACCATTTGAGGTCCCTTCCAGTCCTGTGATTCTATGGCTGGGATTAGTTTAGCCTCTTCTCAAGTCAGAGCAGACCAAAGCCTCAGCTGGCGTAAGCAGTTCTACTGAAAGGAATTCACCCATTTACACCAGCTCTGGATCTGGTCCAGTATCTCCAGCAGAGACAACTCCACAGCATGCCAGGCTCCAGTTCTTCCTGTGAACAGCAAGTCTAGTGCATGGACCCAGACCAGCCCGCCAAGCAAGCACAAGAGCATCTTCCAGCCGGGAGTTAAAGGACAAGTCTCAGCTCAGCACAAGATGGTCACAAGCATGAATCTTCCTTCGTCAGCCTCCCACCGCGGCAATTAAACGAGGGAACGTCAGACTTTCAGCCACTGCAGTCTGAACCGTCAGGCTCAGGGCGATAATGGAATCTCATCTCAGATGCACGTGCCCTCAGGCATCAGGCAGCTTTGCACACGTTTCCTCTCCAGGGTGGAGGCCGGGCCTGGGTGCAGACCTTTGCACTGCTCTCTTGGTCACGGTGCTGCATTTCTGGAGGATTTTGTGGACCGCGGGCCGCGTGGGCACCTTGGGGGGGCTGGCAGCAGAGTCTGGGCTCTGAAGGAAAGAATCTGAGCCCCCTGAAAACTCCTCATCAAAGCCAGAATCATTCCTGTCCTTGAGGGGAGGCGCTTTGCTGCCTCGACTGGCTGAGCCATGACCTGGGCTCACCTGCAGGAGGTCAGCCCCACCCTGCGTGACTTCAGGCAAAGACCCTGCCGGGCCGGGCTTCCATTTCTGGTTGAAACAGTGTTCGCTCCCGCTCCCCGAACTCACAGAAAAGCTGTCAAGCTCGGAAGTTAGGCTGGAGCTGGCTGCACTCTCCGGCCCAGTCAGCGATCTTGATCTAGCTCTGCTCAAAGGGTCCCTGCTCCTTTTGGTCGTCTCATTCGCTGAGTGAGCCGGGGGCACGTCGCCTTCCTGCATCTTGCGCTGGGGCAGGGAACTCCAGCTGGGAGAGGAGATGGCAGCCTGCAGCAGGTTAGGGGTGGAGCCGCAGAGGCTGGGGTTTAGAATCGTTTGGAACTTGCTGTGAGGATTCTTGTACGGTTGGAGGAACATGGAGGGGATGTAGCCAGTACGCTCGTTGTACCTGGGAGAAAGGCAGGTGAAAGCCACACTTAAGGATAACGGAAGCTGCTCTCTAGCTCTGACCACATCCGGGAAAAGACAAGTGTCTCTACGGACACCCCCATCCCGAGGAAATGCAGCCAGACCTGGGAGACAGGGAGAGAACTTGGGAGGCTGCTATTTAGGGCAAAGGGAAGATGAAGAGCGACCTCAGAATTGGAGCCAAGGTGACAGATGAGACCCATGAGACGTGTAGGGTGGGGTCCTCAAATAGAGACTTGTCAACCTATCCTAAGGGGGAGGAGCTGTGCAGTGGGTGGATCCATGCCAGCTTTGAGCGGACAAGCAGAGGGGACGTTGGGGTTTTGCGAGATAACCGTATCCATGCCCATGCAGATTCTGCAGGTAGGACAGGTGTGTACTGTGTGCGGGGGGCGGTGGGTGCCATCCCTGCCCAGCGGCATGAATTCTATCCCAGTCTCTTCCTTCTCTACACACAGCCTGTTCACTCACGAGTCAAGGGTCTGGGGGGGGGAGATGAATTTCTCCTGGGAAGTTACAGTCACAATTCTTAATTCTCTCAGTCGGAGGTGCTCTTTCCTCCACAGCAGCACCAGACATGTGCCCCCTTGTGCAGTCCTTCAGTCCCTGGACACCCCTCCTCCCCCAAGGGATTCCAGCCCATTACTGTGTGTCAGACATAAAGGAAGGGGAAAGATCCCTGTCCGGGTGGGAGAGTCCTCTAAAATAGCCTGAGTCCCTGCCAAAGGCTAGTAGGTCCCTGCACATCCTCCGAAGGACTGGGATCGGGTGAACTGCTGCTAACTGGCTCTTTCATAGAGCACTGCCTGAAAAGGGGGATGGGAGAGAGAGTAGCTTCTTACCAAACGAGCCACCAGCCATTGTCAGATTTCTCTAGCACCTCCACAACCACCCCGACATTCAGAGAGAGCTCATCTGCCTTCTGAGACTTGTAGGCCCGCGCGGCGTAATACAGAGTCCCTGGAGGAAAGAGAAAAAGGTCATTTCTGCTTTGCAGAGAAAAAGCCACGGGTAGAGTGTGGGAACAAGAGAGGTTGGGGCTCCTTTCTGGACTGCCCGCTCCGGGCCATTAGGGGTCATTCACCCTAGGCAGAGGGGCCAGCTGCTGTCTAGGCATCATTTTACTCTGGCTCTCTGGACGGGGTGAATTTCACCTTTTAGGGAATTAAGCCTCTCAAAGCCCCTGTGCAGCAGGGAACCACCAGACGGAGGAAACAAGGCCTGGAGGTTGAGGGACCCTGTCAAAAATGACCAGCTGACGGACACACCCGGTAATCACTGCTGTCAAAAGCACAAAGGAAACAAACAGAGGAAACCAGTTGTCTCTGGGCCACTTGGGATAACTGGTAACATGTTGGATGAGTGTGATATTGAAATCGATAACGTCCCCAGAAGTGACTCGCCCAAGGTCACACGACAAGTCAGTGGCAAAGCGGGCCCTGGAACTCAGGTCTTGCAACAAGTCCCTCCCCTGAATATGAACCACCAGCTCAGACCTCCTCTCTGAGATATTTCAGGTCGGAATGAAAGCAAACGTTTATTTTTTGCAGGACCTATTTTTAGGGGAGAAATACAATCGTGGTGACACACAGCTCTGGCCAGCGGTGATGGAAAGCTCAGAGCCACAGTGAGGAATAAACAGACTCACCCTCATCATCCAATTCTCTGGCAGTTGGACTCTTCTCCCCAGTTACTCTCTCCTGCAGATACGGAGCTGGGAACCAGGCTATTTGCTTGTCCTTGTTCTCCACCAGCCACCATCCTGCAGCAAACAGCAGGAGAGAGCATGTAGCACAGACACACTTTTACTAACAATTAATAATACAGTGCACACTTGGACACTGCCGTCAAGGTGCTTCTCAATTCGCAGCCCCATGTTAATTATTAGAGAAGAGGAGACAGCAGCAGCCTCTGTAGAAAGCTGCGTAACACTTGCCATTGTTTTTATAAACGGGGAGCCCTGGGTCGTGGTGCCCCCAACTCCTGCTCTCCCAAGGTTAGGAATAGAACCAGGAACCCTGACAAACCCACTCCTTGCTCCACCAATGGGAAAACCCCTCTTCATTTGTTCTTTTCCTCTTGATAAAATATTTACAACCCTATACATGCTAAGATATACCATTCAGCGTGCCCACACCCCATATTACAACACACATTTTTGTCAAGCCGTCAACCAGGCTAAAAGTCTCTAGAATTCACATCGGAAACCAGAAAATGAACTGTCCATACAAGATGTACCTGTCATGTCCTTGATTAACACGTCGACAATTTCCTTCTTGGTAACTTTGAAGGGTCTGTTCTTTGTGTCTTTGGTTTCGTAGGCTTCAAGGCAGCTGTAGCGCTGGGACACCACTGGCGGAGTAATAGAGGGGTTCTGCTGCCTGGGCTGTTCTTTCTTTCCATCTCCCATTTCTGACGGCATAATTATAACACTGGAAAGTAAAGATCAATACTGGTTTGTTCTAATGCCAGTGGGGAGACTGCATTTCGGATCCATTTCAGGAACCTGCTTTCCGTGACATTCACCCCTCTGCCGAAGACCAGGGCAAAGGGTATGCATCATTTAAGTCCGCAGCATCTCAAAACATTCAGCAAACTCAGCTCCACACGTATCTCTCCTCTCACGTAAATTCTTATGGCCATTTCACAGATGGGACAGAGGGGCAAGGAGAGCTTGAGAGAGATGCTCAAAGTCACTCAGTGAAACAGTGGCAGAGTTGGGAATAAACTTCAGAAGTTCCTGACTCTGTTCCATACTCCTTCCCGTGCCATTAGTCCACACGGTTTTGCAGGGGTTTGTAATGACCCTTCTGAACTGCAGGAGTCAGTGGTGACGCACAGGTGGTTAGCCTGCATGTTTGCAAAAAAGATCCTTAAATCGCTCCATCTATTTTGCGCTAAGCAACACATCAAAACCCTGAAATTCGCTTTGTGTCTAAGTGTGCTTTGATCTAGAATAAAAACCGCCTCATTTCTCATATGTTCATAATTATTGTTTTGCTATTTGTCCATTGAAAACCAGGCTTTCAAATGAGCTTGTTCTCTGGATTTGAAAAGCAGTTGCTTGTACAGAATCTCAGGCAGGAAAGTATTCCTGAGACACATTATTACTAAGGAAAATATTGGCTAATTTCTGCTCTGCTGCATGCAAAGTTCTGTGTCCTGGAAAAGTGAGTGAGAGAATGGAAAAGGGGATCAAGGTGCAAGGTCACAATAGGAAAGCATTTATGGAAAGCTTACCAGTGGCACTTCAGCCCTTCTGTGTTTCTAATTCATTCAGAGTGGATCACAAAATGGAAATCATTTTCCAGGGAAAAAAAAGCATAATTTTTTCTCCACAGCCTGTACTGAAATTTCTCTTCCTACTGTTTATGAAACAGAAATGCTAAAAGCCAGGGAAATGTAATTACTCAGTACCTGTTTTCTGGAAAGCAAGGATCTAGGTCTTGGGTTTGTGCTTTGAAAAATTGGATCACATCTTCACTCTGGGAGATTTTAGCGTCCACTTTCAACAGCTCCTGGGAGTAATACTCCAGCAGTTTCAATCTCTCCAGCGATCTGCTCGAGTTCCTGCTCTTTCTCTGCATCGGTTTTGCATCTTTGAAATGACAGAAGCAAAACACTGGCAGTAAGAAACTGGAATGCGCTGCTGCCTTGCATACAGTACCGTCTGCCAGCACATCGCCTCTAAGTCCACTTCATATAGAAAGCCAGAATCAATTGCTGTAAATATTGCTGTGTCTCTCCTCACCATTTTTAATGGCTGGACTCGTGGGATTTGTGTAATTGGGAACAAGCCTTACGTTTGCCTTTGATCGTATATGAATGCTGCAGTGTCTCCCATTGCACAGGGGTTGCGTAAATATTTAAACTAGAAAGTTGTTTATTATAGCCATTCCTTTTTTAAAAGTACGGGGTTTTTTGTTGGTTTTTCTTTAAATCAACAATAGGCCAGATTCTGCCCTGGGGTAAATTGCACTGAAGTCAGTGAAGTTATGCGGCTGTATATTGGCCGACATGCTGGTCCCTTTTTATTGTCAGCGACTTCCCTCTAGCCCCTCCAATCATTTTCGCTGGTCTTCCCTCCCCTCTCTTCAGTGTATTAAATCCCCTTACCTTTAAACTTTGGAATGCTCCGATCTGATTTCTTCAGTAAACCACCTTCTATAGGGAATTTTCTCTTCAGTGCTTTCTGAGTGATCCCAGAGAACAAGAAAGGAGACAAAGACAATGAGCAAGGTATTCCCACTGCCCAGTAATTGCAGCAAAAATAATAAGCCTCGTATGGAAATTATCTTCAGGGGGTTGTTAACTTACGTGGAATTTCTTAAATTCTTCAAAAGTCCTGTAGATGAGAATGTTGTTTCGGTCTGACCAGGACACAGCCATCATGTACTTCTGAAAAAGAAAAAGGGAATTAAATAGACTTTGGCCGACCTACCCGAGGTTTGAGGTTCCCAAAGTGGTGATGTACAGAGCACTTGCCAAGGGTATAAGGCACGAGGATACTTGCTGGCTTCTCCTGGTTTCCAGCCACTAAGTCACGGATTTTTTTTTTAAAAAGCTAAATCCTTTCCTAGAGGTACTTCTCCAGCAGGCAGGAAAACCAAGAGACAGCCGTTCTATTAAGATATGGTTCTGAAAAAGTTAGATTCTCCTGTCTTCACTGATAACTTTGAGATCCCAGTATTGCCAAGCCAAAGAGCAAACAGGACTCTCTCGTTGTCAATGACAAAGCTCTAAAGCTCCCTGATTTGCAATGGGAAATATATACACAGGAAAAAGACTCAGACCAAAGTACCTTTCGCTTTTTGCACTGCATCAAGCCAACCGCTTTCACATCAACAGGGTACCTACTACAGTTCATCTCTCCTGCAAGATGATGCCGCCCTCACTACACCCAGGTGCAAGCTATGCAGTCTGCTATGGCACCTGCCTCCTGCAGACTTCATATTCAGGATTGGGAGGGAGGAGTCCAGCCTGCACTGGCCAGTCAGATTTAAGCTAAACAACAACCATTTTTTGTTTCCTGCTCTACCCAGAAATCTACGAGGGCCAGAAATTCCAGGATCTGCCAATTTCAACATGCCTCTGGGCTGACAGCACTGTGGGTTGGTCCCTTGAGAAGCAAGTACAATGGGCTGCAGATAATAGAGTGAAATCTCAAGGGCTGTGGGGAAGCTTCCTTTACAACACGTTGTCTGGCTCTTCGCTTTAGAGCAGTGATGAGAAGTGGGATTATCCTAAGACTGGGTGGGTTTTGTGTGCCTGAATAACTAGCATGGGGAATTTTTTGGGACAGACCAATCTGATTGCAGAATTTGAACATGTCGCCCTGCCAATGGAAGCTCCAGGAGGAACAATGAGAAATGTACTTGATTCCACTGTGCAGGCCACTGCCTTCCACAGCAACGCATGCAAACAAATTGTTAGTCTTTAAAAGTGCCACAGGACTCCTTCCCGCCCCCCCCCCATATATTTCTCAGCTCTAGCTGTGACCACATGCTGCATGAGCTTCAGCCAGGAGCTGGTAAAGTTGTCCCTGGTAAACAAGATGGACTAAGCTGGAACTCAAGCTGTGACTTTCCTTTGGGTCTGAAGTGGATAGTTCATTTCTTGAATAAATTCCTCCTGAGGAAATGTGGTTCCGCAGATCAGAGGAGGCCTTTCTAACAGCTTACATTTAAGGGTCACTAAGAAACAATGTCACAACAAGTAACCTTAACGGCTCTCACCCACTCTCCTTGGGGAGAATCCAAACCTGTCTGCACCAGAGGAACTAGACAGCATCCCAGAGGGTATTTCTATACACTAAGCCCCGGATCAGGCTTGGATTCAGGTTCAAGCTCCCATTCCCTACACACAGAAATTAGTCTGACTTGGGCCCATGGACCCTGGGAGGCGGATGAGTCAGAGCCTGAGTGAGTCCCACTGTGATACGCGTCAGAGTCTGGACATGCTATAGTGTGGCCGCAGATCAAGCCAAGGTTGCCCGACTTAGGTCTGGAGAGTTCACCAGCGCTATCCCACAATCCCTTGGGGCTGTGATTCCCATGCCTTCCATTTCAAAAGCTGCCACTTGCTCCCCAGACACGCAGGAGGATCCGGGCTCTGTGGGATTGTGTGAGATGGTCCTGCTCCGCTCCTGTAGCTTAGCCTAGCACTTAGCTGGCAGTGAGTGCAGCACAGGACAGACGAGACAACGTGTGTGTCAGCTGGAGCTTGTTTGAAACTCCTTTTTCTCTATCGCTGCTACACTTGGTTTCAAAGAGGCTGCTGGCTGTGATCTCTGATCTCAGGCTCCTAGAGGGAGGAAATGGTCTGAGCTTCAGAGTGACAAACAGTTGCTGTCACAGAGCAGTGCTCCCAGCTAAGAGTGGAAGAATGATGAGACCCCACCTCGGGCCAGGTAAGGGCAAGAAGCCAAACACCCGAGGGGGTGCACTGAGCAAGCCCAGAACTGGGACAGAGGTGCAGCCAGTCCTATAGTCGTGAGATAACCATGAGGGTCGTCATCACTTCCCAGCAAGGAGACCAATTCAGGACTATGATGTAATCACACGTTCAGCAAGCTGTGACCCAAGACACCGTATCTCCAGCTTCCATCACAGAGGCCACCCAACAGGAAAGGGGACCCAGGGCCAGAGTACAGCTTGTGAGTCAGAGGTGAAAGGCCCCATAACTCAACCCCTGCTCCTCTGGCACCTGTCGCCCTGCAGGGAAGAGGTTTCTGAACGGACTCTGTATTGTCTGCAGCACTCGAAGAGTAGAATGGGACAAAAGAAATCTACCAACAGATCTATTCTTAGAAGAGATGACCTGTGTCCCCAGCTGCCTTTGCAGCAACTGGGCAATTACTGCTCTAAAGTCTGGCCTTGCCAGGATTTACTTAGCTCTCACCTGCTGTGGGCTACGAATTGGCCGACAATCACTGGCCCAGATTCAAGCCTCTTTCTTGTGTCTTTCCCGATCCCACCTGGATGGAATCTATGGACTCCTCGTCGGGCAAATATAGTTTGGCTGGGTCTGTGCATCAAAGCGAGGTCAGGAGGCTGAGGTGTTTCCCCTCCCCGCTTTTATCTCCCAGTTCCACTGAATTTTTTAAATCCAATTGGCAGCCGCTGTTCAGGAGAGGATGGATTTTCTGACTTCCCCTGCAGGAAGTGGCCAAAGTCTCGGTGACCCCAGCAGGAGCAAGAGAAGGTTTGTCAGGGATGGCTACAAAAATAGAGAATTTTAGAACTATGGTCAGCACACCCTGGATTGATGTGTTTGGGCCACGTCCTCCCATCATGGGTACACCTTGACCCAGTGGGTTCTGAAATGAAAATGGCAGGACAGGATTTGGGAACCATAGGCAGGTAGGCTGCAGGGACCATGTGATGTCCCTGTGGATCCTATCTCCAGCTGGTTGGATCTCCATTTACCCCTTGGAAGTACTGATGTCCATTGAGCAGTTTGGCTACCAAGCCACAGCCTGGGTGGGAGATTCCTCACCCCTTCTCTGTGGAGAACCCCAGGGTTTATCCTTCCTGCATTTGCCCTGTGGTTTCGTTGGAGGCAGAGCTACATCCTCAGCTGAGATTGGCCAAGGGCCACTCCCCCAACCCCTTACGGGCTTTCTGTGCCTGGTCGATGCATGCAGGCAGACAGCTGGAGGGCAGGGACAGAAAGCAGGACTTGGCTCAGGCAGTCCTCACGTCCAAGGGGCTGGCTTGGAATGCAAGAGCTCTGTCCGCCCAGGGCCCCTCCTGCTAGATATTCAGGGGCAGACAGGGGCTTGGGTGCTGAGCTGCCAGTGCAGAGAAATCCCAGCGCCTAGCACTCACAGGCTGACATAGCCGAGGACTTAAAGTGAGAATGGTAGTGCCAGGCCCGGGGGCTCAGTGGCCAGGGTTCCACATGCCCAGGTGCCAGGGGGCCTAGGGCACGCTAAGCAGTTACAGGAGAGTAATAGGTGGTGATGTGGAGCTATGAAGGACAGAGAACATTGTATTCCCCCTCCCTGTTACACTCTACCCATTCTCCTTCTGTTTCCCCATTCTTCCCATTCCTTCCAGGCACCTCGCAGTGTAGCAATGAAAGAGACCTGGTAGGTCGCCGTGCCCAGATAATGAGGGCACAGGACAGGGAGCAGTACAGGGTTGGTCCTGCCCGGTTTTTAAAGCTCCCCAGAAAGAAAGCTCCTGCCCCCCTGTGCGGAGTGTAGCCCTCACCCCCACAGCGCTCACTGCTAGCAGATTTCCCTTTCCTCACTGGCACCCCACTCCCCTCTGACAGCCCTAACCAAAGCCGGTTTGTTTGAGGGCCTGTCAGGAAGCCATGTGGCATTCTCAGCGTGCTGTTGTGAGGGACGCTTGCCATTTCAAAAGAGCTGCAGCTCTTTGTATATTATTTGTATGACAATAGCACCATGGAGCCCCAGCCAAAGTCAGGGGCCCACTGCGCAAACACACAGTAAGTGCCTGCCACAAAGAGCTGCCGTCTAAAGAGAAAAGACAGACAGTTGGAAAGAGGCAGGGCAAGGCTATTATCCCTGGCGTACACATGGGGAACTGAGGCACAGAGAAATTCAGTGATTTGCCCAAGGTCACACAGGGAGTCTGTGTCAGAGAACCCACATCCCCTGACTCCTAGGCCAGTGCTTTACTTCCCACTTCAGCTAACCACTAGCCTGCCTCGCCATCACTTGTGAAATGTCCCCAGCAGGTGAACGCCAAGGGCCTGATTCTTCTCTCACATCAGTGTAAATCAGGAGTAACTCATTGAAGTCAGTGACATTACACCAAGGTACAAAGCAGAATAAGTGGGAGGAGAATCTAGCGCAGAAATTTAACACGGCATAAGAGCCAAAACTGGAGTCTCAGGACAAAGATAAGGAAGGATATCAAGGGCCAGATTCTCAGCTAACAAAAATCAGCATAGTTCCACTGAAGTCGATTTCCTACAGTCATCTGAAATGAGCCTCTTACAGCTACACCAGAAACAGAGGATGAAACATCCTGCGGGTATTATTTACCATGTTTGATTCAGATCCAGGCTGTTTGGTAATCTGTCCTGTCCTGGGGATGCCACACCATACACCCAAGGGTGACTTGTTCTTAGTGTTACTCTTTAACTTGCTTCAAACTTCCCAGAGGAAAACAAAAAACCCCACTAAAAAAAAAAATCGCAAACCAGTCTTGAGGTGCCAAAGATGCACAATCCACTTACAGCATTAGTACATATTCTGGGGAGGGCAGGGCAGGGCTGATACCTGGAATGTGAGAATTCAGCTCTGTGTGAGAGCTTAATTCCACCCCCAGCAACATCTTCTGGATGAAACCCTGCACAGCTCTTGGAACAAGTCATTTGTGGTAAGACAGAATATATCAGCACCCTTAATGAAAAGCCCAGCTGCCTACCGGCTGATTGCAAGAGATCAAAGGGAAAGTTTTAGATGCTTGTTAACAAGAGAAAAACTCTCATTTAAAAAGCAAAAACCAAAACCGCAAAGCCTCGAGCTGCGTAACGTATTCTTGACTCCAGAGTCTTGGTTTTGGATCTAAGTCTTGCAAAACTGTAGATCTTCAGATCTTGTGTACAAGTAGACTCCCTCAGAGGAACGGAAAGCTTGTTTCAGTAGCAAGGAGAAGAAGATTGAGAACAAAGTTGGGTTACAAATCTGAGAAAGCCTTGGAGACTGAACCAACGCGTGCCGTTAATACTGCCCCGGAAGGACCAAATCACCCTTAGAGCTGGGGAGACAGCCAATCTTTTCTAGAAGCACTTCTACCACTAAAGTCAAAGGCCTTTGTGGGATCAATGAAGGCCATGTAAAGGGGCTCTTTTGTTCTCTGCATTTCTCTTGCAGTGGTCTCACTGAGATGATGTTGATAGCAGACTTTTCGCCTCTGAAGCTGCACTGTTATTCAGGAGAAATTCTGTCTGCCAGGATCTGAAGTCTATTCAGGAGCTCAGGCAAAGGCTTTTCCCAGGATGCTAAGAAGGGAAATGCTGCAATAGTTGTTGCAGTCACACCTGTCACCCTCGTGTTTATAGAGTAATGATAACGGCGTCTCTCATTTCTTGTGACACTTTGTCTTCTTTCCAGCACAAATAGAGCAACTCCAAAAGATGGGAATAGTTTTCCACATTGTATGACCTCTGATGGTGTACAGTCTTTTCCAGGGGCTTTCCATGGGGAAGGCCATCCATGGCAAAGCTAATCTCCTCAACACTTAGTTGATGGCCGAGTTGGTTCATAACAGGCAACCTTTCAATGGCATTGATGCCTGGGTCCGTAACAATATTCTCATGAGAGTAAAGCTCAGAATAGTGTTCTGCCCAGCGATCCAGCCGCTTGGTGTAGTTGCTGTTTCCTCTGTTGCTGATCTCAGTGGGGTTGTTTTCTTTGAAGTGGGACCCACGGCTTTTTTGATCCATCAGACATGCTTCTGATGTTGCCCGTCTGCTGTACTTGGATGCTTTCACATAGATGCAGCCAAAGACATTGGCGGGATGTTGAGCAATTTGTTGTATCTTGGTTCCTGCCACTGTCAACACTTATTTTATCTGCTTTAACCTCTCAATAATGCATTCCTGTTCTTAGCTAATGAACCTCCAGTTAGTTTACTACAGAATTGGCTGCCATTGTTGTAAGATCTGGAGTACCAACTGGTCTTTTGGGACTGGAAGCAACCTTATATGGTGTGATTTTGGGTTTGTGACCTTTTATCACAAAGTCCAGTCTGTCTGGATGGCAAAATAGGCAGGCGAGTCTAAGGGGACTATGTGCGACTCCATGGTAAGACTGGTCTAGTGATCCAGGAATTCATATTTGTTACTGGCTTGGTGAAATCTAATTATAGAACACCTGCCCTGAGATCGGCACTCACCTTGGTGAGTCACTCCAAACAGCATGCCACTACTAGGAAATATAGTAAGACAGATAGTAATAATAGCAATTATTAACTTAAGTCTCAACACAGCCATAAGGATTATTATCCCCATTTCACTCAGAGATTAACAAGCAGTTAGGAAGAAAGGAGCCTGTTCAACAGGATTCATCAGGCACAGTCTTTCAGATATAAATTAGATTTTTTTACAAAGGTACATTGTTGGTAGGTCCCTGCATTTCAATGTTACAGGCCCTCATTAAACCCAGTTGCTGTAAATTACAGGGTTAGGTAACACTCTGATAGGGGAAGGGGATGAAAATGCAGAAACAGGAGCCCTCTGATTAGTGTCTCCAACAAATATGTTCCCTAAACTCTTTTTTCAAACAAAAAGCCCTCATTTTCGGTACTAATCTGTGTCATGTCCCCAGTTACTGGCAACTTCTTGAGAGGGAGGTGTATAACTACAAACTTGTGCTCTTTGTGCATCTATTTGATGCTCACTTAATAGCACAGCTGCTCGAGAAACAAAAAATAAAGCAAAGTTCCCCCCAGAATGCACTGGCCTCCATGTAAAAACCATGAAGCTAGCTGCAGTACAGAAAATCATTGCTAAAAAGATCTAAAAAGGGACTCCTCTATAAGGGACAGTGTAGTGCATTACTAAGTACAACTCCACAGACAGCACACGGGCACAAAAGGGAGCGAATGAGATGGAGAGAAACAGGAGATGGTGGGCAGGGATGGTGGAAAATAATTTTTTAAAAGTCACTGTATAACAAGAAGATATTAATAATCACTATTAGTATTCACTGGTAAGTTTATTGTTAATAAGTAACTAGTATCCCTTTGCATTTCTGGAATTCATTTCTTTCCAGGTCTGTGAACAGCTTTGCATTCGTTACTTAACCTACGTGAGGTATCTCGTTATTATTATTATCATCTCTGTTCAACAAGGGGGGAATTGAAGGCAAAATTCTGCCCTGACCTGCACTCTATAGACCCCACTTAGTCAAAGGAACAAAAAGGAGACTGTAAATGAAAGTGGAATTTGGCTTGTAGAGTGAGTCAGTAGCACAGCTGGGACGGGAATCCAGGAGTCCTGATGGCCAGTCTACTGCCCTTTCCATTAGTCCACATTCTTTCCTTTACACAGAAAAACTTGAATAGTTTATGTATTTTATGATTGAATTAAAGAGGTTCCTTTTCCCCTGGGGGTAATATGGTAATATGGGTCCCCTGGTTGTGAAAATTGCTCCATTTACCCCACTGCACTCCTGGCCAGTCTCTAGATCCCATGTTGACAGACCAGTCAGCTTATACCGTTCTCTTGCTGACCAAAAAGAAGCAGTCTGGAGTAGCACAAAACACTTGCTCCCCCATGGGCAGTTTTGCTCCATCCTCCTATCCTCCATGCCCATCTCTCTAAAGGAACAAGTTTTATTTTTTGAACAGTCGGTCACATTTTCGTGTGTCCACTCCTGTCCAAAAAATCCAAGACCAGGAAGTAGAGAGATAACCATGCAGGATATTAACTATACGCTACTGACATCACTTTGGCCTCCAGGCATCCTCTCGTGTTTATCTACTGTAATACCAAACTGCAACGTGTTCTGGGAAATCCCCCTCTCTGGTCATCCCTCTTCCAGGAACACACTAATCACTGTGTACCTATAGATGCTGAACCAAAATCGAAACAAATAAAAAACACACCAACAGCACCTACATTTAACCGGGAAAGACAGAAACAAGTGTATTTCCTCATTGGTGAGCAAATACATTTCCCCACAAAACTGCACTCATGTGAAGGGACAAAAACCAAAAAGTCAGGCCTAAAGCATATTGTGAATCCAGATAAGGGCCAACCAAACCGTGAGGCTTTGAATGCTTCTCAAAGATGAGCCTCCAAACCTTCCTTCTGAGGGTGGCCCACTGCCTGCTGGAAATGTTACTAAATATTCAGCACCCTACAAAGTACCAGAGGATAAATGTTCTACAAGGAAACTTTATGTTGTAAAGCAGCTTTCAGACAAATTGCCCCTCCCAAAAGGAAGTCAGTTGGAATCACAAATAAAAGACGCTTCCCCTGAGTCACATGACAGGTTCTGTCCGGGAATAAGGACCTATAAACAACATGTGCCACTATTCCCAAGAATGGATTATGGCCTCCATTCCCCAAACTGGAGGAGGTCTATGTCTCAGGTTATTACACACCCCTGTCAAAGGCTACAGCGGGGGGGGGCACTGATAAAGGATTTTGCTGTCTCAGTCTCTTTCTCAGCCTTGAGCTCTTGCTGTTTCTAGATTTGTATTGTTTTTCTCATCTCTCTGTCTGGAACGGTCTCCGTGATCTCACAATGTTTTTACCAGGGCAGAGTGAATGTGCATCTGGGAGAAGTGCCTTTCTAATCTATCAGAAACTGTATTTGATTCCTGTAACATGAACTGAAGTTTATAAGAGAAGGTGTTGCTACGTCACAGATTGGAGATTTCCTTTGTTCTCTCCCCGTGAGCGCTCCTGTATACAAATCTAAGTAAAGGCTTGCTAATCACACTTAAGAGATTCACATTTTTCCTCGACACCCCTCTTTGCAGTCTCATTTAGGGGTTAAAGACAATTCCACTGAACTCCAGTGGCTGATCTTACAAGAGTTGGAACCAAAACCTACACCGAAATCAATGAGTCTCTGTAACAGGCTTTGGATCAGGCTCCAACAAAGAGTGAATGGTTCTCTACTATGTAACTTGTATTAAGAAACTCTACAGACAGACTTTGTCTTTTCACCTGGTATTTACTCTTGTTTCAACTGTCCTGAAATGGAAAGAGCAAGGATTTTGCTCATCAGGGGAAAATGCTCATTGAACAAAACCTCCTGGACTAGTGCAGAATTTTCCTAGTATTTCTTTATCCTACTCCTACGCACTCTAGTGGTGGGATCTCAGTTAGACTTTGGACAGCTCAATGCACACACTAATTGTCCTCTCTTTTAATAATGTTTTTTCTGGTGTCCAGCCTAGCTGTGTCCTCTGTTAGCAGATGTCAGGAAGGATAGTTAAGTGATGGGATGCCAAGACTGAATAGTTCTATAGCATAGCATGTCCATTACTATTTCTGTAGTACTAGCTAAAAGTTTCCTGCACTGATGTTCCTCCAGGAAACAAAACATATATCTGCTCGCCAAGAGGGGAAAGCGTCTAGTCTATGGTTAGGGCAGGGGACTGTAGATAAGGACTTCCGGGTTCAAATCCAAACTCTGATGCTTACTCACTGTGAGAATGAATCATTTCATCTGTGCCTCGGCTTCACCATTGGTAAAATGGGGAACCACTTCCCTATTCTTCTGGGTTGAAGGGGCTAGCTAACACTGATTCTACAACACTGTTCCCAGTAACTAAGCTGGTCCTACAGATGGGGGCACTGAGAGGTGAAGTGACTCCCTTAAATTCACTGAGTGAGTGGGTGACAGAGCCAGGAACAGATTAGGAGAGACATAGCTGTAGCCACTTAAATAGCACCGTCCATCTCCTGCCTGGTGCACCAGCTCATGCCAAAAAGCAACCACCAATCCTAACGAGGCATTGTGATGTCACCAGGCTCCATGTGATGTTCTCATCACATTCTGCCCTGGGATGTCACAGCATCCACGGCCAAGGGCTCAGAACTGTCTATACAATTAACTCCCGCCCTCGCCAGTAATAGCCCAGCTCTAGGGAGATTATTCTGGACAGGAACGGCCCAGCTTCTAAACAAATGTATGGTATCGCTTCCTTTGGCTGTCCGATGTGAAGGAGGAAGGCGGATACTTATTTTACACTCTAAACAGCAGCGTTGGGGGTGAAGTTACTCATCTTGTGGCCTCAGAGTTTAAAATCTCTCTTTCATGGCACCACCAGGGCAGATCAAGCCTTTAGCACAGGCCAAGCCCAGGAAAAAGAGCCACCTAATTCTGGTGTTTTACTGGAAAAAGAACAAGCAAAGGAAGAAACTGCCTTCTTCTCCCCCAGAGCCTTCCACACCTTCATCTTCTCCTAGCCCCCCTGATACCACTGTCCCTAGCAGAAGCACCCAGCCCAACATGCCTGAAGGATCAACACTGACTGCACCTTGCAAGAAGAAAGGACGCTCAGCTTCTTTCAGCTGGCCTGCCCCAGAGGATGGAACACTCTTTGGCCTCCTGGGGGGAGCCCAATTTGTTGGGGTCAAGAATAGGTCCAAGAGGAAAGCCTGCCCAGTCTGCCAAGACTCGAAGGGCAAGAAGCACCAGAAGAAGAGGGATTCAGGGTCAGCGGCCAGAGTAAGGGCAACAGGAGGAAGGAGGTCTGGGCAGGGCTAAGAAAGGGATCAGGGAGTTCTCGTCACCTCTAGTGATGGCTGAAGGGGGCTCTGAAACAGAATAATTGATGGAAGTGGAAACATTTCCCCTACAGGAATGGCTGGGGGAGGTCAGCCTCCCAAGGAAGAGATAATAGGGGTTATAAGGAAAAAGGCTATGCAGGGCAGGGATTAGTCCAAAGGAGTGGCTGATGGGGATTATGGGTGGGTGGCAGTGGAGAACTGGGCCCCACATGGGAAGAAGATAGATGTTTCATACCCAGAAACAGAATGCCATGTTTCTAAAGATGTTCCATGTCTGTAAGATTCGAAAAGGAAAGCTTTCATCAGAGTCAGTGTTAATGTGGGAAACAGAGACGACTTACATAGCAATTGCATTAGCAGAAGCCACACCCTGCTAACCTCAAGGATGTCTGATGATGGATGCAAATTCTTCTGAGATTGTATATAACTTCCAAACCCTTCCCCACCAACTGGCTACTAACCTTTTTCTTTACTTCCTGGCCCCGTTCCCTTCCCTTTCCTGGTACATTTCAAATTTGCGCTCAAAAACTAGCAGATTAATTTCACTTTATTTGCAGACCCTCCCAGGGGCTCTTAGCTTTATAGATGACCCAAATAAGGCTGAGCAGAGTGCTTGCAAAACCTTTGACTTTCCTGACCCCAGGTTAAGAAGAAAGCACAAGCTTCAAACTGTCCACTTAGTACAGAAGAACTGGGGCGAAGCACATGGGCTTTCCTTCACACCATGGCAGCATATTACCCAGATCAGCCCAGCTACACTCAGCAACATGAGATGACTCAGTTCCTTCACCTACTTGGCAAGTTTTATCCCTGTGTAAACTGTGCAAAAAATCTAAGGAACCGGTGAGTCTTTCTTGAATAAGGCCTGGTCTGCTCACAAATATGCATGTTTAACTAAACCAATGCTAGCCTTTATATGGATATTGTTATTTCTGTTTAACTTAAATCTATTCTTGCACTGGTTTACATTTAAATTGGTTTAAAATCCCACCTTCAGTTATACAAGTGCAACCCTGCATACAGGCAAGCATCAAGACAATCTATATGCAGGTAACTGGCTTCAGGCACAGGTCTCTGTTAATGCAAGCTAAAAATCAACCTGCTTCCCAGCAGTGCAGATGTCTTTTCAACATCCCCAAAAGGAATATTCTCTGTTTGATTGCATCATGAAACATATCACAAGGAAAACACAACTCCTGAGACAGCATAGCCACCTTTCAAAGGGAGGTTAGAACCTGGGCTTCATATTTGGGAAATGGATGTGAAGAACTCTGTTGCTCACAAATGCCAATCAATCTGAAACCACTGATCCAGCAGTGCTTTTGAGTGGGTTCCAGTTTATCACGATCTGTAAGAGCCTTTTACAGACACTCTGGGTATCAGTAAACCTGTGCCATGCAGGGGAAACAATATCAGTGATTATTTTTGGAAGCTGATAATCAGTTCCACAAGCTTAAACAGCAAAAAGCAGGTAAACATTTAAGCACGCGTGGTACATATTCCCTCCTCTAGAGGGCAGTGTTACACCTGTAAACTGAAGCCTATTCATTCCATACAATGGGAATTGTGTTATATTACCATTCTTATTAGGGTTACGGTACCACTCAAAAGGTGCTAGGTGCGCTCTAACTATAAATGAAGGCCTAGTCTTTATCTAACAAGTGTACAAAACTAACAAGGGGGTAGAGGCATGGAAATTGATTTTGAAAAAATGAATTATAAGGAGCCTGAAATACACATCATCATCTAAATGTCATTACATCTGCCAACAGATTCTTTTCCTGTAAGGCACTGATCTGTGGGGAGATTTTAAAATATTAGTGTGCCCCAAGAATGTGAAGGTTTCTGCAGAGGCAAAGCAGTTTGGACCAGGGGCATCCAAACTTTGCCCAACTTGGGTAGAATCAATAACTTGCCATAACCCTGAAGGGCTATAAAATGGAACAGATTGCAGACACCTCATCATTAATGAAACATATCCGTTATTGAGATATGGCCTATAGAGGAGACAGGAATCTGCACAGTGTTTTTCACTTGGATGAGTTGAAGTTGCTTAGATCAAGATTGAGCATGGCATACTGGGACCTTTAACTTCCATAAGAAAAACTGTATTGAAGATAAGAGTGGCCTCTGGCCACCTTTGCAAACTCTGCAGGGTCTTTGGCCACACCTTGTTTGGAAAGTGAAATCAGTGATTCTGGACTGGAGTAAATAGTGTTTTGATTCTTTTCCACTTCTGCAGCTTACGCACAAAAAAGCCAGACACCCGCAGCAGGAAGAAGCTATCCAAATGGATGTGCCTGCTTCATAACGACGTGAACACAATGCTGGGCAAGCCCCAGTATGACTGCTCCCAGATGGATGAACGCTGGAGAGAAGGCTGGAAGAATGGTTCTTGCGATTAGTTCATGGAGACACCATTAGAAATAAGACTGATGCTATTATGATTCAATACAGTAAGAATTGAACCAGGTGCAATATAATGAAAAATAATACAAGTAACCACATGTGTACACATGTCTGAAATGTCTTTATTCTCTCAGGAAGCTTCCTATTTTCATTTCTAACTCAGAGATCTCATCCTCCAATTGGATTTTCAGGGGAAGAACCCAATTTTAAGCGATCATATAGCTGTTAAGACTAGGATTTAGGCTAGCCACGGAAACAAATTCACAAGTCAGGGCAGAAATTCTGACACGTCTTTAAATATTCTGTAAGACCACTGATGTCAACATGTTTGATGCTAATAAATGTTTACAGGAGCATGACCTTAAATTGGGTTTTCCCACTTTTTGTTCCCCTTATTCAGCGATGCCAGCAGCTCAGACTTATTAATGGGGACCAAAAGAATGAAATCACCTTTAACACCAATTAAGTGTTTGAGACCACAGGGTACTAACATTTTTGTTAAAATAATTAAACAAATACAAACTTGCTAACTACAAATATGCATTTACAACGTTATCCTGTATTCGTGCTCAAAACAATTTTATTGTCTAAACCAAGCAAAGGCCCAAAACCTCAGTGAGCATCGCATCCAAACCAAATTTCAAACTTCAGACATTTTGGGTAGCCCTGTCTAAAACGTGGATAATCAGAATTTTATAAATGAAAAACTTTTTATGGATTTTTCATCTTAGGCAAATTCAGAAATGGTTGCAAGGATATTATTCAAAGTCAGTCTTTAGTGCACAGTTTCCCACTACTGAGAAATGTGTGTAGGCCTCTATGGATTTTTTTTTATCCTGTTAAAAGGCAGTTCTGTCTGTGGGCCAGATGGAAAGCCCATAGATGACTGGGGATTTTTGCATTAAACATAGGAACTTGCCATACTGAAACTGACCAATGGTCCATCTGGCCCAGTATCCTGTCTTCCAACAGTGGTCAATGCCAGGTGCTTCAGTGGGAATGAACAGAACAGGTCATCATCAAGTGACCCATCCCATCACCCATTCCTAGCTTCTGGCAAATGGAGGCTAGGGACACTTCAGAGCATGGTTTTGCATCCCTGCTCACAGTGGCTAATAGCCATTGATGGAGCTATACTCCAGGAACTTATCGAGTTCTTTTTTTCAGCCCTGTTACAGGCTATGTCTTCACTAGAAAAGTTAACTCAATGTTGTTAAGTTGACTTAATAAGGTCAACTTAAGCGTTAAGTGGACCTACAAGGAGGTGTTATTAAGTCAACTTAACCTTTCCTTAAGTCGACTTAAGGAAATGCTTAAGTTGACTTAAGAAAAGCCCAGAGTGGATGCGGCTTTGTTTAGGTCGACTTAAGCCTCTTTAAGTCGACCTAACTTGTAAGTGTAGACGCACACATGCTAATTTCAACAAGCTTCTGATTAAGGTCTTTATTTCTAAGGCACTTAAGCGGTGGGGATGCCTACTCTACGTAACCACCAATTCCAAGCATGAGTACGCACATGGTTATTCTGAACAGTCTTTAAGTGTCCGTACCCTCTGTGGGCCAGACGCTCGCAACGCGTGAGAGGATTTGATGATGACCTGTTCTGTTCATGCCCACTGAAGCGTTTAGCATTGGCCACTGCCAAAAGCCAAGATATTGGGCTAGACGGACCACTGGCCTGACCCACTATGGCAGTTCTTATGGACAATGGGAAAATCCCAGTCTTTTATAGGATTTGCATTGATCTATTTCCCCCTTTTCTCTGCCTAAATTGGGAGGGGCCCGGAATGGGCATTTAGGCCAACCTTTGTGCGCAGGCCCAGCTTTCATCGCGTGAGCGGCCCCCGATTTCAGCAGGACGAGCCTGCGAGCGAAGGATGGGGGCGGTAGGCTCCTGGGGCCCAGCCGGCCCGCGGCTTCACCCTTGGGGGGCATTTTCAGAGTTTAAACGCCAGTTTTTACCCTCTGTGGGAACCCCAGGGGAACGGGGCCCAGAGCTGGGGGTTCCCCACCAAAATGGGGAAACAACCCACAGGGGAAATTCCTACTTTTTTCCTCTTCCGTTTCTTTCTCCTCCTTCCCTGCCTCCTCTTCTCCTCCTCCTCCTCTTCCTCACTTCCTTCCTTCCTTCTCCGTCTCCTCCTCCTCCGTCGGACCGGGCCTGGCTGAGCCATCCATCCCCGCCCCGACCCTTCTGGCCGCCGCCCAGCCCAGCCCAGCCCAGCCCAGCAACAGAGGCCACCCGGCCCAACATGCTTTGCGCTTCCAAGATGGCGGCGCCCGGCCCAGCCTAGCAACAGAAGCCACCCGGCCCAACATGCTTTGCGCTTCCAAGATGGCGGCGCCCGGCCCAGCCTAGCAACAGAGGCCACCCGGCCCAACATGCTTTGCGCTTCCAAGATGGCGGCGCCCAACGAGCACGGAGGGAGGCCGGGCCCCGAGAGCGGCTCCTTCCCTTTCCCGCTGGCCGCAGTGGCCGGGCCGGGCGCTGGGGCCGGGGCCGGGGCCGGGGCCGGCGCCGGCGCGGAGGAGCGGCCCGGGAAGAAGCCGTGCCGGGCCTGCACGGACTTCCGGAGCTGGATCCGGCAGCAGCGGAAGCAGACGACCGGGGTGAGCCCGGGGGTCCCCGTTCCCTGCCCGCTGCCCGGGGCCCAGCCCGGCGGGACCATCTCCGCACGCACTGGTGGGCGGGGGCCGGGGGCGGCTCCAACGGAAGAAGTGGTGTGGTGGGCATGGGGATCAGGACCCTCCACCACCGCCGCCCCCTGGGGCCTCTCCAAACTCCCCGCCGGCTTCCCGCTCCCTCGTCCCTTCCCCGATCCCCCTGCTGGTTCCCAGATCCCCTCCCCACTCCTCAGCCCCCCAGCCTCTTTCCAGCTCCTCTCAGGCCCCCCATCCCCACCCACCAGTTCCCCAACCCCCCAGAGCACCTTCCCCACTCCTCACAGCCCCCCCCAGCCTCTTTCCAGCTCCTCTCAGGCCCCCCACCCTCCAGTTCCCCAACCCCCAGAACCCCTTTCCCACTCTTCTTAGGCCCGCCTCCCTTGCCCTCCAGTTCTCGGACCCCTCTCCTCTCGGGCCCCTCCAGCCTCTTTCCAGCCAGTGAAAAATAGATGCCGGGATGCCGTACCGGTGTCCCTGCCTATAACCCTCTTGTTTCTCGGAGACAGGAAGCATACGTGGAAGAGGAGAAAGAGAAGCCCCCGAATTGTCCGCTAGACAGAGAAGAGCTTGGGAGAAACACATGGTCTTTCCTCCACACTATGGCAGCATATTACCCAGATCAGCCCAGCAATGCCCAGCAGCAAGATATGACACAGTTCATTAACTTATTTTCCAAGTTTTTCCCCTGTGAAGAATGTGCAGAAGATCTGAGGGAAAGGTGAGCCTTTTAAAAATAGATCTATCTACAGGTAAGAGATCAACCTAAAACATTGGGCGCTAATGGTCTGGTTTGTAGATCAACTTTTCCTGCAGTGGGTATCTTTAAACCATTCTGTATTGTATTTTGTGTTTCAAACATGTTGGATTGAATCATTCATAAATAAGGACACAGACCTACACCTTCAGAGGACAAATACTCTACTGCTATCAGGCAACACAGTAGTTCCAAGAACTACTGAAAGAATTTTGTTTGTTTGCTGGTTTGGATCTGACAGTTTTATCATTCTAGAGCTGTTTGCTCTTCGTAAAGATTTATTGGACTAGTATCTATATCACAAAACACACCACAGTAATTGGTTATGGGTTGGCAGACTACCCAGACGCCAATGAGTAACAACTGAATGGGCCATGCTGTTTGGCAATATTTTAAGTCTTGTTATTGCCAACAGAGAAGTTCTAGAAACGGTTGTCATCCAGAAAGCAAACCTAAGACTCTGCTATCAAATCAATATCCTCACCTAGCAGGAAAGTGAACTACATGAAGAAATTTATAGAAGTCTTTGCATGCGTCTTTCAACAGGTGACTAAAGATACAGTACAGAGCTCCGTATTTGTTATGTAGAGGTGAAAAATCGTGTTAGCTTTCACAAGAGCAAACAGATCTTAAAAAGCTCCTTCAGCAATGATATTTTCAAACCGCTTTGGAGCGGGTACCAATTGATCATGATTACTAGCTGCACAATGCAGATTCTTGTGATTGCTAGCCAGCCTATGTCACATTGGGGAAACATAAATCAGTTATTTTGTGCTTCCAAAGAAACAGTCTCGACCAGTAGAAGGAATGGCTGAACATATGAGTAGAGATGGTAGATATTTTGTCCACTGGAGGGCAGAGCTTCACCTTCTATACACCCAAGCCAATTCATTAAGCACAAATGGAATTATCTAGTGCAAAAAAAAAAAAATGGTTATGTATTTGAGATCTTGTTGGGGATTAAAACACCTTGATGAACCCAACATAGAAAAGATGCTCATAACTCTTTACTTATTTGCCAAGGTATGTTCTCAGTTCAAATTTTTTATGAGCCTTGATACGTTTTGCCATGGATAAACTGTTTTGATGGGCGTCCAATTCTTTCCCCCCAATCAAGGATGTCACTGATAAATGACAAGGAAGGAGCTTCAGGGCTGCACCTAATTCACATGCAGCCAAGCCAATTGTAGTCTCATCTTTAATATGCAGGTGCAGCCTGCAGTTAATACAGATCTCAGTATTCTGGGCTTTGTCTCTGTGAGACTTCGCTAAATACAGGACTGTGGAAACTCTCGCCACCTGCAGGCCATTCACCTGCTCTGGAGAGTGACATCAGTGCTTGGAAAGAAGTGAACAGCATTTGATTCCTCTTCCCTCTGTAGATTATGCACAAATCAACCTGATGCCAGCAGTCGAAATAATTTATCCCAGTGGCTGTGCCTGCTTCATAATGATGTCAACCGGAAGCTGGGGAAGTCTGAATTCGACTGTTCCCGGGTGGATGAACGCTGGCGAGATGGTTGGAAAGATGGTTCCTGTGATTAATCTGTAGATTAGAGATTCCTCAGGAAATCAGACCAGTTCTAATCTTATAAGATTCATCCCTAATGTGAACTCAGTATGAGGAGATGCAAGTAAATAGTTTGTATATGGAGTTGACAAGACTTGTGGAAATAAAGGTGTCTCCTGCTCTAAAACACAACTCAGACACATCAGACCAACAGCATATTGTTTGGGGGGGGGGGAACTAATATGTGGTCATGTGACTGATGGAACTGGAGCCATATATTTGCTACAGGAACTGCCAGAAACTTGGGACAGTTCACAACAAAGAAAAGTCAATATTTCTATCATTGTAGAGGCAATTTGTGGCTGCTGTTCCTTTCACTTTTTGCATAGTCCTAGACTTCTCCCCTTCTACATTTGTTTATCCGCAAACATTGCCTTCAAGTTTTAGGCAGTGCCTTGTTTCTTATGTGTTACTTCTGCCGGTCAAACCATTTGCAGCTCCACTACGCATCCATAAACCTGCTCCATTAAAAATCATAGAATCCAAGTATTTCATTCCAGCTATGAGAAATAGCCTCATTTTGTATGGTCCTTTGTCTAAACTTGCAAGAGGATGTTGCAGGAAGGAAAATGAAAGAAGCACAAAACCTCCAATGGAATGAATGGCACAAATTACTTAGCTGAATTTTAAATATTTTGTGATTTAATTGCTAATTGTTTGGCCTCATTGGGAGCATGATGTGAGAATTCCCATTGAACCATCTGCTTTTGAAGTATGTATTTATTTTTCATTTCTACTGTGAACTTTTGTTTGTAGAAGTGTTTGCAGTGATGTGGGAAAGACTGATAGCTGTTTATAATGAAGCCAATTCAGATGTGTTTTACATCTAGGATTGGTGAAATACTGCCTGTGTTCTGAAATCCTGGATAGGTAATTGCAGACTGGGCTAGTCTGATGGTATGTTCTGAGGGTGAAATTCTCCCTTGGGCAGGCCCTCTGCTCTATGTCCTGTGCAGAATTTCAATCCCACTTGGCTTGTGTAAGTCTTAAAAAATATCTAGGCTCTGTACTGTAAACTTAAAATGGTGCATAGGATGAAATTCACCCTGAATAACTAGTCAAATTCCATACTGTGTATTGGGCCTGTAGATCTGCACTACTGTATCAGTATATTCTTGAGGAGTGTGTATATAGGTGAGAATTTCAGATGGAAATGAAATAAAAACAACGTTTAAAATACTTAAATTGCTTTGTTGGGTTATGCCTATGTAGACAAATTCAAATTAGTTAGAATTTATTGTGAGATAGTAAAGATAATATGCCAGGGCTTAACAAAATTGTTGCCCAGCTGGGCACCCAGCTTTAAAGTAAAGCACCTAGCTGGGATACCTCCAGTGCCAAATCTCCTGAGTGCTGCTTCAGGCGCCCACAGTGCTATTTTTAGACACTGGGGGTGCTCCACCGTTGCAGTTCTATGGCAGAGTTAGGCATTAAGCTACAAACCCCGGGTGCCATGACAACCTGGCACCCAGAGTTTGTTGAGCCCTGTAGTAGTCAGTCTTTTTCCTCCCTTAGGTTTGTGAGGATTTCTGGGTACCAAATGGCCACACGACCTTGTCCAAAACATGACAGTATATTCTTGGTCTCTATTTTCTGCTTATGCATTAAAATTGTTTGGGGGATTTTTGGTGAGTGTCATAGGTGCTGTCATCTCTTGAGCTACTTCAACAGGAGCAATGATTTATGGAAGAAGATGGGAATGGAAATTGTAATGGGTGGTGTACCTAGACTGAACACTGTGCTAAGAACTTCTAGTAGAAAACATCTGATCCAGAGAGCAGGGTACCAAGGGATCCTTGGAGCGTGTAAACAGTCAACGCTTTGACAAGTGTTCCGATGATTTCTGACCCTCAGAACCTTTCAAGCCAGACCTTCTAAAACAATACTACACTGTGGTTTTTTAGTTGCATTCAGCAGGCAGTGTATTTTATCCTGCTGCA
Organism: Pelusios castaneus; assembly: GCA_007922175.1. Classification (NCBI taxonomy): domain Eukaryota; kingdom Metazoa; phylum Chordata; order Testudines; family Pelomedusidae; genus Pelusios; species Pelusios castaneus. The sequence continues at coordinate 3,187,385 of ML685786.1, read as the reverse complement.
ATATTGATTCTATGTCTAACCTTTCATTCTAATTAAATTAAAGCTGGATTTCATATCATTTTTATGATTTAACTGAACTGGGACTTCAGGATATGAGTCAGATTATTAAAAAAGCTCATTAAAAGTGTCTCTGTATATTCAGCTCTTTGGAATGAATACATTCCAAATATCTACTTCTGAATTAAATATTTACAATAGTGTAAAATTCACACCTGTGCAGAGGATCAGCACAAGGCCTACACACCAGTAACGTCCCTCAAAACTGTGTTTAAGTCAATATCCTCAATGAACAGCTCCCAATGGCATTCACTTTTCAGCTAATTCTGGCTACTAGTACGTTAATAGGGGAGTTTGTAAGTGGGCTGAGCAATTAGCTGGTAAAAATAAACGCTTGGGTTCTCTTTCTTTCCTTATTGAAGTGCTTTGATATACCATGTATTTCTTAGGCCTAATTTCATATTGCTGGTTTTCCATCTTGGAGTTCCCTCTCCCATCCATTGTAGATCATGTCTAACATTTTGATCGTCTGTGTAATTTCTTTAGGCTGCTTTTAGTCATGTATGGAGGAAAGGAGCATTAATTTTTGATCTTTCAATGCATATGATGAATTTAGTTCTAAGAATCTCTATTCATGTCTATTTCCTATTGATCTCAAAACAAGAGGACAAATTATTTCTCCACTCCCTGAGGCTTTATGAGAAGACCAGATCTGTCTCTCAGACAGGGATGCAGCTGCAGGCCAGGAGATGGAATGAAACTGACTCCACAGGGTTATTTCACAGGAGCAATGCCCATAAAGTGCTAAACAAACAAGGAGTCCTGGGGCACTTTTAAAGACTAACAGATTCATTTATCCCAAAAGCTCATGTGATAAATAAATGTGATAGTCTTTAAAAGTGCCACAGGACTCCTTGTTTGTTTTGCTGAACTAGACTAATACGGCCACCCCGCTGGAACATAAACTGCTATGATTTCTTTCAGTGAAAGGGGCTGAATTAAGGCAAAAATTGACGGTCCCTGTCATTTTTTGCCCTAATGCAGCTAGGGGCGAAGGCCTGCTACTCTCCTTGACTCAGTGGGAGACAAGCTGTGGATCTAACACACGTCTCAGGATCAGAACTGTAACTGTACCAGGAAACAACTGAAGCGTGGGAGAACTCAAGCAGGCAGGTGTCCTAAGGTGTCATCTGTAGTGGCTAGTACCCCCTTTAAAGGAGATATTCATGTTAACTGTGTGCAAACTCTAGGACAACTGCGAAGAGCGAGGCGACATATCCCCATAATACAACTTCCTTTTTGTGGTGAACTAGGGCGAGGAGAGACAGGCACTAGTTAATGTGTGCCTGGGGCATAATTTCCAACACTCCTCCTTGGTCACATTTAGCGTCAGACAGAACTCGCTGCTCCCCCTTGCCATTCTGCATTCACACACGGGGTGTTCTGCTGATCAGAGATGAGGGTGCAACAAGGGAATCATCTGAGTCATGATTCGTGAATAAGGCAGCTGTTCTTCCCGTTGCTGGCAAGTAACCTGTGGGATGCTGCGGGCAGCATGGGGAAGGGCAATGTAAGATTTTTCCAAGGATTAACTGTTCCTGCACAGTGTATTGGGTATAAGTAGTCTTTACAATCAGAGCCCTGGGGATTGTTCCACCTGTTGATTCCCCCCACCCCCTTTAGACCTGTCAGCAAATGTAAGGAATCGCCTCTTCCCTGCTGAAATCTCACCATATCCATCTTATGCTGACTGCCACGACTGTGACGGCTCTGGTTGGCTTTTTGTTTGTTTGGCAGAGGGGGTGCATCATTCATGCTGGTTTCCCAGACCAACAATTCTCTTGCCTACAGCACCGGAATGGCAATGCAGGTTCCCCCGTTTGCTGATGTGGAGGGTCTGCTTGGACAGGCTCTGTCTCCATGGATATCTAATACCCACCATTACGGTGGAGAGCCAGCGAGGTAGTTCTGATGTGGGCAGTGTCCGTGGGGAATGAAAACACTGACTCATTTCACCAAGCAGTTAACAGGCTTAGTCCCGTGTTGCTACAGACCTAGGTCAAATTTGAACCAAAGCTCGTATTCTATTCCTAATCACCTATGCCCTCGGCTCTCCATTTTTATGATTCCTCTTAAACTTTCCAGTAACAAAGATAAGCAACAGCGAACAGCAGCACCTCTATTTTATCTGCCTAGCTTTGAAAGTGCTCTTCCTCCCTTGGACATGCGACAGTCGCCCTAGCACGCCTGGGTCAGTCAGCGCTTAGTGGGTCAGAAACGTCTACAGCACCAAGAGTTGTAATGGGGTACACTGCACGACAGACTTCTCCAGTGGAAAACTCTGCAGCCGGAGTGGTAGGGAGTAGATCAGGGCCTGGCAGGCAGGACTCATGGGTTCTGTTCCTGCTGGTCACTGACTTGCTGTGAGCCCCAATGTGGAAAAGTGCTCTGTTGGTGCAAAGTGTTATTTCTGTGCAGTGTCTAGCACACACGTGTTTGCTTTTCCTTGTTACAGCAATCCATCCATGCAAAGCTCTGTTGGGCCCCACCATGTGAAACAGCATGTCCCTTGCCCTGCCCGCTCCACGCCTCTTTCCCTGTAGATCTCGGCTACACTGTGTATCTGCTCTGCAGAGAGGTTCTTTTGCGTCTCAAACGAGTAACCACTGGAGGGCAACAGAGCATATATTTCCTTGACTTCCCCATTTCTTTCTCATGCTTTTAGATCACAGGAACAAACTGTCCAAGACACCCATGAGCTTCTACCCGCTACTAGTCTCCTTCCTGTCGGTGGCAAGAGGGAATTTTGCTCATTTGTTACTCTTCAAGCCAATGGCATGTTGATTTTAACCTTTCTCCTGTGGCTACCTGTCACGTGCACGGTTCCTTCCAGTGTTTCTCAACCTTTTCGATAGCAGGGATCAGCTTCCTACACTGTTGTCAGGGAGATCTCAGGGGCCAGTGCCGATCCATGGACCAGTCATTGAGAAACACTGATTCCTTCCATGTTGCCCTTTTAGGGTCAGAAGCGAGAGAGAGAATTCCTCTGTAGCTGAAATCTGCACTCAAGGTCATAATCAAACGCTGTTGTGATGCTGGTAAATATTTCCAGTGTGCCTTCTACGTGGTCATCCTGGTAGATATTCGTGGAATGTTGGAACACCCAGCCTCTGATCCCCAAACATATGGTAAATAAGGGAATGGCAAAGCTATTTTAAGAGAACTTTCCTCCTCTGCTCATTTTATAGTCATTTTCTCAACAAAAGGATTTTTCTCAGACAGCTCTGGTTTTGCTGCAGGGCAAATTGTGCTGGTCTGTCAAGACAACTAAAAATAGTAATGGCTGTTAGCCTCTGTTCTCAAACTGCATTACCATTTTACAGATGGGGAAACTGAGGGAGAGAGTGGTGCAGCACCTTGCCCAAGGTCACCCAACAGCCTACTGATAGGGCAAGGAGCAGAACCCTGGCCACCTGAGTTCCAGGCCAGTGTGTTAGCCACAATACCACACTTCCTAGACAATTCCTGCCCAAAACTTTCCAGTCTAAAGAAATGTTGGTGTTAACGGTCTTTACCTTGCGTGTTGTGTCAGCACCTCCCACCCACCCACCCACCCACGGGTGAAGGGCTGTCCTGCTTCCTCCCTTCAGTAGCCTGCTGCACGAGGGCCGCTTGAACGTTATGGACTGCTTTGCAGATGGCCCACCCGCTGCAACACTGCAGATGAGATAGATTGAGTCAGCGTGTTTCTTGGCTCTCGTCCTTTCCCTCCAGTGAGTGCCACCTGAAGACTGCCTGGGCCAGGGCTGAATGGGGGCCCTCAGGCTGCAAACAGGAGCTCATCTGAGCAATATGAATAATTGATCAACTGTCCCTTTTGCTGCCTCTGCACTAGTGAACAGGGCTGAGGTCTCAACAAGTATTGTGGCTTTCCTGCTCCTTTCTGCAGGAAGTGTGCTATTACTTTAAATACACTGCAGTCACGCCTAGAGATCTCAGACAAGTCAGACCTTCCTGTGCAGAGTGCCGTATAAACATGGGAAAAGGGAGTTCCTGGCCTGAAGAGCTTGCAGTCTAGCAGGTGTAACAGGTGAGCGAGAGGCAGGTAACAAAAGTAATAGGATGTATACCATTCTTGGTCTGCCAGGAGCAGTGGTCACAACTTGCTGGGTGTGGATGGAAGAACCTCTCTGAGTTTGCATGGGTGTGAGACGGACCAAATGAGTGTTAAATTAGCCCCTCCCCCCTTTAAAAAAGATCCCACCCAGCTGCTGCCTTCAGAGTCCGTTTCTCACTTCTGTTAGGTCGCTGAGATTTCTAAAGCTCAAGTACTGGACCATGACAGTCAGCGCTTCCTCTTTGAGTCAGGATTTGGTTGAGCCAGGACCCAGCTTAGCTCAGCATTTGTCATTTACATTTGGTGTGAATAAGTGGAGAAGTTGGGCTGGGTAGGGTTGACAGCCACTTTGGGCAAGTTTAAATACCCCCCCCCCCCAAGGTTGTGGGGCAGGCACAGCCTGGGAACTGAGGGGGATGTAGGTTCAATTCCTAGCCCTGTCACGTGACTGTGGGTAAGTCATTAGTCTCTTTGGGCCTCAGTTCCCCATCTGTAACATGAGGAGAATTCTTTCCCTCTGCCTTGTCTGGGTAGAATGATTATCAGCCCTTTGGGAAAACGTGTTTTGCTATGTGAATGTGCAGCACCAAGCACATCGGGGTCCTGAATTCAGCATTATTGTGGTACAAATAATCAGCTCCACAAACCTCCTTTAATGTCAGGTGGAAATGTTCCTTTGAGCTCCAGGGATTCCTTTGGAATTCCCAGTACACGATCATTTAAAAAACAAAAGGCAGGGACTAAAGATCTCTTTCTCATCATACCTTTGTGTTTTTGCATTCCTCCCTTGCCTGAGAACAGAAGAGCTGTCAACACACAATACAGAACCAAATCACCTGCAAATGGTTCTCTTGCAAGGGTTCCTAACAGTTCACTGTAGCTCGGCTGAGAGATGTAGTAGCTACACATGTCAGATCAGATCTACATGTCAGATCAGTCTACCGTGAACCTACCCCATGCCTTGTAGCTCTTCAGCTCTGTTCTCTTCTTAGCTGGAGCACTGAACAGATAGCAGGTGACCAGGACAAAAAGCAATGGTTTGGTCTGGCTTTCTATAGAAGGTGACTTAGTGCCCAAGGTCTAATGGAGTCTCTTGAGTTCAGCGAGGGCTCCTCCTTCCCCATCATCTGATTCATTGGGAGGTGTCTGGGCTCCTTCTAGACCTACCAACATTCAGCCCAAGCATCATGCCAGCCTCAATTAAAGGTCTGGAAAATCCATTTTTGGAAAAAACCCCAACATGTTTTGTGCTGTGAAGGAATAAACTCTATGTTCACAGGGTGGGATTGCCCTCTTAGGATTTCCCCCTGCCCACCACTCCCGTGGTCATTATAAAATCCCCTGCTGTTTTTCCCCCCCACCAGTCTTGTGATTTCATGAACTCTCTGTCTAGATCAAATACCATCTTGGTTAATTGCATTCTCCATCCCTAAGATTCCCCTGGCAGTTTCCATTAGAGAAGTTATTCTCTACTTCCCCTCCTTTTACAAAAGTATCTTGAGTTCTCTTCTTATTGAATGGCTTCCAAGTTCCACCCCAGAGGTGGCTGCATTTCAGACGTGGCTGGATGAACATTCCCTAAGTAGCCTTATGGCAGTGTGAAGAATAGCATACTGAGGTATTGTCAGTGGGGTAATCCATTAACTCCAGGACCGTACATCATGGATTCCCAAGCTCCCCCTGAAAAATTTCCATTCGTTCTTTTCTGTCTTCCCAGAGGCTAATTGCATGAGGCAGTTTTGTTCAGATGCTGACGAGTGCCAAGCAGAGCATTTCAAAACATCATGATCATAAACATGTTTAGCTGCTGAAGGAGAAAGTATTCAGTTCCGTGCTCCAGTCCAACACACCAAGAACATGCTCAATCGCTATCCCCATCAGCATTAACAGACCAGGCCAAGTTCAGCCTGATGTGGTTTAGCTGAAGTCACCGGACTTTCCACCAGGGATGAAATCTGGCCCACTGTGTACAGTGCAGATCGAGCATCTGAAAAGCGTTCGTTCGTAGCTTCTTCTGACTGCCACCCGCAGTCGGTTTCACTATAAATTCACTAGCAAGACTGCCATCAGGGCTGAGGAGTTTCACACCAGTAGTTCATTTTTAGGGTGCTAATGAAGCAGTTATGGCCTTGTATTTGTTTCATCTCGGGTAGGAGCAGGGACAGAGGAAAAAAACTGCCATGGCAACTCTGGTGCAGAGAAGAGTGCACAGATCTTAACGCCTTCGGTTTACGCTGGCTGCTGCCATTGTGCTTCATAGGGGCCTGAGCAGGAGCCGAGTGAAATCAGTGATACCAATCGGAGCAGGATTGTGCCCTTTACACTGCATTGAGAAGCCATTCTAACAAGCAACATGAGCAAGTAGGGTTAGCGTGTGGGCCAGACCCTGCTGCCATGGAAGTCAATGGGAGTTTGGTTATTGTCTTCAAGGGGAGCAATTTCCCACATTCCAGGAGGTAAGTGGCTATATTAATATGGATAAATTCAGTGTGACAGCAGGGATAATGCCAAACCTCCCTCCAGTTTCTTTCTTCTAAGCCCTGTGAGAGCATCTCCAACTGCTGATGTTTACCAACAAGATCTAGATGAATTCTAGGATACAGCAAGAGGGATCCTGGGAGTTTGACCCAAGTCCCACAGTTCCTCTGGGTGGAATCTCACGATCTGCCACAAAAATTTTCCAGAACGCAGAGAGCCAAGGCACAGTACGTGGTACCCTGGGAAACCTACAGAGAGTGCATCACACCTCTGTCAAACAGTGCTGCCTCGTATGAACACTGCTTCAAAAGCAAAGGAGCTTACACCAGCGCGGGCTCAGCAGTGGGGACTTGCACTGAGTGCATTTCCAGTGCTACAGCTGTAATTTCCGCCTGTAGACAAGGCATGAGCAGAGAAGGGGCAAAATCCCTTCTCAGGCGGTGTCTACACTGAATGTGATGGTGGCAGACCGCACCGCAGTAGCGACACTTCCGCGATGGGAGCAGTTCTCCCCTCACTGTAGTAAATCCATCCTTGAGAGGTTGTAGCGAGATCCAGGGAAGAATTTCTCACCAACCCAGCACTGTACGCTGGCACTTAGGTCAGTTACCAAAGGCACTCAGGAGTGTGGCTTTTCCATGCCCCATAGCAACAAAACCGGATGATGAATTTTCTAGTGTGGACCAACCCTCAGGGACACAGGAGTAACTCCCACATGCTTCAATGAAAGCTACGTAACAGTGAGGAGCAGAATCCAGCCCAGTGGACACGATCGCATCTGCGGCACACATCAATAAGAGAAAACGGCAATTCTCTACTGATGCAAGAATAAATGGATAACTGGACTGACAAGAACAAGTGTGTACAGGCCCCTCGACACAGGGGGAAATGGGGGCTTTGCGATCCCTGCAGTAATTATATAATCAATGTCTTGTATTATATACAAGTAACCATCAGAATTTCTAAAACCCTCTAAGAAACAAGGGAAAGATTCACGGCTCCAAACTCTTTAGAGCATTTGGTCTAGTTTATACCCACATCAGGCCTGATCACACGTTTTCTGATGTGTTTTCTTCTCTGAAAGCATTTTATCCCAGAGCAAGACAATTGCAGCTGAGTGTTTTTATCCCATGCCCTAAATTTAGTTTACTGCAGCCATGAAAATCTTCATCAGGCCAACTAAGATTAATTCGACAAGGCTCTGGAGTTAATTTTGACACGTCCTTCCCATACCGTAGTGTCAAATGCGGGACGCCACGTTCTGGGCTCTTGCACAAACACGAATCAGGTGTTGGAGCACTATGGATGTGTAGCCTACCAGTACGCTGCTCGTTTTTTCTCCATCAGTGGGGAAGACCTGCCCACTGTCCCACGGCAGCGTATTTGGTGCTACCAATGGCTACGATTTTAGCAGGAGTCCTGCCGTATTTGGTGGTGTTGGAATCTGAGCTGCTATTTTTGAAGAGGTAAATTATTAGATATGTTGGAAAGCGTGATTTAGTGCATCCCGAGCACCACAAATCAGAAGGCAAAAAAGAAGAATCCCATCTTTATTTATTTAAGTTCAAGTCTCCTGATTTGGGGGTAGGGGGTGGTCGGCTTATGGTTTTTGAGCACTATGATTGGTGACTGTGTATTCTAGGAAAAGCAAACCCAACTGCTGCAGTCCCAGAAAGCTTGCTTTTCCACTCCTGCCCGATGGGGTGCTGGGGTTGCATGGCTTCCTGCACACGGTGACGCCGGGCACTGTGGCAACTCTAGTGGACATGGAGGGTTGTTGTGGGGGGGTCAGCTAAGTGGTGAAGACGGGGCTCAGTCGGCAAGGATCTTATGTCCATAGCCCTACATAGGAGCGGCGCAGTGGGCCGTGGCTGCTACAGTGCAAACGATCTGTGCACCTCCTCTGGGTTGGGGGAATTCCACCTGCACAGTGTAAACACACATCCCAGGGTTTTTGTGGCTTATTTCCCTGACAAACTTTGGATCTAAAAAGCCATACTGATCTGTCATGTAGGAACACGGGGACTGATCTAGCCAGTCTGCTCCCGTCTCCAGCAGAGACCTCTCCTGCACACTTCAGAGGCACATGAACCCTGCCCAGTTGTACAACATAAGGAAGGGAGAGGATTTCGTCCTGATGCCAGTTAGGATCATCCATTCCCCGCAACATGAGGCTTGGTGGCCTCATCATTTTTATCCTACCATAGCCAGTATCATTGCAGATTCTGCTGGTGCAGCTGTCTGATTTCTTTTTAAATTTCAGGCTGATCTTTTTGCCTTAATCATACCCTGCAGCAGTGAGTTCCACACATCTGTCATGTAAATACATTTCCTTTTAGCCAGTTTTAGATTCTCTGTCACTTAGGTTAGAACGCCAGTTTTCTCCTCCACCACCCTTCTAGGGTGGAGTAAATAGGAGCTCAATTAGCTGCCTGTATACCAGGCATTATTTAATGGCCATAGGGATGTAGGGACTTATCCAGATGGCAGTTCCTGGCCTTGCTTAATTGAGTGAAGCTCTTTGAGGTAGTTAAAGATGAGTAGGCAAATCCAGTTTAGCTGGTGAATAAGTGACATGATGAAGGACGATCTGGAAGGGCTAGTCTCCGCTCCAAACTTCCAGCGGCACAGCTGGATTGATACCGCTGCAAGAGTGCTTGTGAATCACCACCAAAGTGAGCGGTGCTGGCTGTGCGAGACGCTCTCCCGCCAGCATCGCACAGTACACACCAACAAACACTTATGCTGGCAAAGCTTGTCGCTCAGGGGTGTTTGTTCACACCACCGACGACACACCTTTTGCGAGCACATGTGCGAGTGTAGACAAGTCTCTGTCTTCACTGTGGTTTTGCACCTTGACCTCAGTCACTGTAGAAGCCCAGTGGAGACAAAACATTGTTTTTACACCAGTTGTAGAGGTCAGCCCCAGGTGGGGGAATATAGGGTTCGTTGAAGTAAAAAGTTACCGGCACCTTGTCTCCACAAAGATTTTACATCAAGCTAGTTAACGTGATTAAAAAACAAACCCAACCACCGCATACCTCTTAGTGCAGTGAAGACAAAACTGAAGAGATCAACGTGGCTGCGAAAAGCACAGAGCCACGCATGTAGTAGAACATCCCTGATGAAATTTGTGACGAAATAAAAAACACTGGATGCTATTGATATCAATACGTTGGACTGTGCAGAAGTTAGACAGATGAGGCTTGGTGGGAAAGGACAAGCCTCAGATCTGTGCTCTCTCTGCTGAGCTTTGCTCCTGCTGTAGGTATATGGTTCGTGTTTGATCTTGACATTTATTTGTCCCAAAATTACTATGATTTATTACTGTAGTGCCTAGAGGATCCTGCCAAAATTACGGTCCCATTGTACAAATACACATTAAGGCTATGTCTACACTTGCTAAAATTAGTTTGAATTAGTTAGTTCGAATTAGCTTAATGCGAACTAGAAAAAGTGAGTTTGAACTAAGCAAGTGCCATTCATTAGCGATCCCCATTCATTTCAATGGCCGGTTAATTTGAACTAAGAAATTAGTTCAAAATTAACATGGCCACATTGGTTAATTTGAACTAGTTAGTTCGAATTAACCCCTTAGTTCGAATACCCTATTAGAACTTCTTAGTTCAAATTAAGGAAGCCCTTAATTCGAACTAACTAAAGCCTAGTGTAGCCATGGAGGCTTAATTCGAACTAACTTGCCAGTGTAGACATAGCCTAAGAGACTATTCCTGACCCAACACACTTGTAATCTAAATAGACAAGACAAAGCGTGGAGAGAAACTGTGGTACAGAGGTGAAATGGCTTGCCCATGGTCACAGAGAGCCAGGAACAGTCTCCACATCTCCTGATTCACAGCCCAGTACCCTATCCACTGGATCAAGATGCCTCTCTGCACAAGTGGATCCTACCACATTTCAGCATTATCCATTGTTCTGAGACTGAGAGAGTTTATCTAATGCAAAAAAGTTCTTGGTGTGGAAGAAGAACACTGATCATACAGCGACAGAACAGCAACACCAAGATAACCCAGCCTTAGAAAGATGAACTTATAAGGTACAAAGTTAACTAAATTTCTTGGGTCATATTAAAAGTAATTCTAGTCTTGATCTTACCCATGTGTGACCATATGCACCGCTACGCTGAGGGGAGTGAATCACAAGGGTATATTCATAAACAAAGAGCTACATCCTCTGAACATAAAAGTTGCTAACAAAACATAGAACAGCAACGTCATCAAGAGCTACATGAGAAAGCAGTTGCCAGGCAGACAGCTGAACTTTCCAGCACATACGCCTGATACTGCAAACCGCTCCCTCGTCAAGCTACAGACAGAAACTGCTGCCTTACCTCTCACTTGCATCCATGAAAACGCCTCTTAAACCATCAACCCAGCACTAAATACAAATATAATCCTGTTTCCCATTCACTTTACTGTTCTGGAATTAATGGTTAAGTAAATGTATTCCTCAGTGGAGTGTGAGAAAACTTAGAAAGTATGTGATCCTTGGTACAGATAAAGGAGTGGGTACTTCGCACGTGCATGTTTGTAACACACCTCCGTAAACATGTGTGATATCTCACAAACACATTGTCACAGGACACACAAACACTGCTCAGATGCTTAGTTCTCATCTGGTATGGCACCTGCTTCCACCATTCACTTACCCCACAGCCTCTTTCTTCATGACTCAGCCCTCCAGCTAGGTTGCTATAGAGGCTCCTCCTTCCAGGATATCAAAGCCCCTCTGGACCAGTTATCTGGTTAGCATCTCCCACAATCTTGTGCCACCATTCAGCACTGGTAGAGGAAACCAGACCTGCCCATTATTCCAGGTTCCAGTCCAGAGACCCCACAATCAACAGCCAATCTGTGCATGATCTTTAACCTTGATCCTCTTTTCCTGGGCTGCTTCCTACTGCTACACTGGAACCAAGGGCTTCTCTCTCACTCTCCCAGTTTCTTCCTTTTCCTTCCCTACACCCAGAGCACATCTACCAGCTTCTGCAGGGCAGCCCCTTTCTTCGGCAAAATTCCTGGCTTTATGCCTTAGCCAGCTTCTCCTCCAATGGGGCTTTTTCAGCCATTAGTCATTTTCAATCAAGCCATACTGTCTCCCAGGTCCAGCCTATAAGGTTAATTGGTCCTAGCTGCACAACCCTGCAGGGCTGGTGTGGGGGGAACACCCTGTCACACACATACATACATGCAACACATTCCATAAACACGTGTAATACATCCAAAACACACAACACATCCCTAACACAGCAGGTAGGTCTACACCGCAATTGGAAGCGCATGACTGGCCTTGCGGGGCTGTTTTATTGTAGTAGACATTCAGGCTGGGGTGTGTAGCTAGAGCTCTGGGACTCTCCCACTTCACAGGGTCCAGCTTTCGTCCAAATATCTACACTGCAATTAAACAACCCCGTAGCCCGAGCCCCACAGGCCCAAGTCAGGTCAGCCATAGGTTTTGAATTGCAGTGTGGACATACCCATCCATGCATTTTTAAAAAGGCGCCATTTTCTATATTTGACCAATAAAAGCCACCATTGCGATGGAGGGGGGGTTGTGATTTTGGTTTGTGGGTGCATTGGGAATGCGTGCTGGGAGGAGCACATAGTATGTGTGAGACTTCTGCTTGGAATTTATTTGCTGGCACCGTAGCCATTCATTCCTCCATTCTGAATGCTTGTGTGGATGGTGTTAGCGATCGGTCAGCAGCCTTCCTCTCACTCAGGGCGTGGAGTTTTCATGGTGCATTTCCCTGTTTTCTCATTGCACGTAGTGAGTTATGTGGGGCAAAGGGAGAAAGGCAATATAACAATAGTGGTACCACTTTTTGTGCTAACTAGCTCTGTGCACAACGTAGCTTGCCACCTGCCTGGCTGTTATCAACCACTTTCCCTACAGATCTGAACAAAACCTTACTCATGGAACTGCGAACGCACCTACACAATCTCACATTGTCCTGCCCTGTGATCAGGCCAGAACCCTGACTGTTTTTACATTGGAGATAAACTTTCTGATCAACTGTCATCCCCCCTTCACATGTATAGATTAAAATTTCCAGAGGGGTAGCCGTGTTAGTCTGTGTACAGCAAAAACTACGGGAGTCCTGTGGCACCTTATAGACTAACAGATTTTCTTCGGCATAAGCTTTCGTGGGCTATAACCCACTTCCTCAGATGCATCTGGGTTATAACCCATGAAAGTTTATGCCAAAGAAAATCTGTTAGTCTATAAGGTGCCACAGGACTCTCGTTATAGATTAAAATGTGTCTTTAGATCTTTGCCTTCACCTTTGTGTGCGTGTGTTACTTTTAAACAACCCCATCTATGGTGACATTGAAAATAAATATTCTGCCCTCCCAGTCTGCAGCTCTGGGTTAGGATTGTAATCCCTGCCCCTTTACACGCCAACAGAGAGACAGTCAGTTAAAGCAAAGATGCGAGGTGCCAGGTTGGCATTCCCTTAATAACTGTTTATTTTTTACATAATAAAATGTGCTTTTCACAGGGCTGGTGACACTGAGGAATGAAAAGCTGAATCCTACTCTTCCTGCTGGGTGTCAGAAATAGATCTTGAGAGATGATGACTCACCTGGAATTTAAAAAAAACCAAAAAAACGGAATGGCATCAGAACGAAATTTAAAAGTGAAATCTTTCTGTCTCGGTCTGCCAGCCCCAGGCATGTTTGGAGGGGATAGCACAGAACATGAGTAGAGATACGGGAACACGAGCATCTTGTACACAGGGGTCTCAAAGCATATCACACATACATTCACAATGAGAGGGAGGCCTGTAGTTTTAGTCACATTTCACCGACAGGGAAATTGAGGCCCAGCACAGTGACGGGGATTTCCCAGGGTCAGAAAATGAGTCAGTAGCAGAGTCAGGAACGGACCCCAGGAGCTCCTGACCATACACCTATTCAGGCCAAAAGTGCATTTGAGGTCCTTTCTGTGACTCTTCCTGTTGCTCCTGTCCTGAGCTAAGTGCTGATGTCAGAGTTGTCATGGCATCAGTATCTATGGAACCAAACTCATCATCATCCTGAAAGAAAAAGGAAATGGGAACGTGATCCTGCTGGGGGGAAACTCCCTTTGGAATCAGTGGGGTTTTCCCTGCACAGGACCTGTGTAACTTATCCATCTCTCTTTAATGGAAGGGGTGGGGAATAACAAGGGGAAGAGGCAATGGGGGGGGGGGCATTTCTCTTGTCCTGCAGGAGGAAAACACCACCTACACCCCAACTGCTCTTTGCATCCTATTTTCAGACCAGATAGCAGGGACACAGGAGTCGAGTGACTAGAACCCACTCTTCCAGTGAGGATAAGGGGTTCCTTTCCCTGACCCCAGAGCAAGCCCCCACAAATGCATCCAGCTGTCAGTCATGCTAGTCTGGGCCTGACAGTGGGACCCTTTTTCTGCTTTGCATCCGCTCCCCTTAGACTTAAACCAGGGTCCCTCTGTGAGTGGAGCCCGGGGTGGGGGGGAAGGCAGTCTCGGCACTGCTCCTCACACACATGCAGCTGTTTTTTTCCCAGCTCTCCAACCAGCGCGGGGGCTGGGGTGCCTGTTGGTGGCTCTGGGGGGACATTTGCCGTGTGTCTGAGCTGCGGCTGGAGAAAGCAGGGACCAGGCGCTTGGCCCGCCGGGCTTCTGCAGGAGCTGCAGTTTAATCTGCATGTGCGGGGAGGGGGGAGGGGGGTAGTTTTCCAGAAGCCAGGGAGCGCATTTGCGGGGGGGGGCAGCTTTCCCCACTTGCACTGCTGCCCTTTTATTTGCCCTGGGCTAGCCTGGTGCGCCCTGCAATAAGGGAAGCCGATAAACAGCAGGCCTTCTGCAGGGCGGCCAGGAAAATAAAGCCGGAATCCGTGCAGTGGGCCCAGCCGAGGAGGAAAGACAGGAAGCAGCAAAAATGGAAAGAGCAGAATGCAATGAGGAAGAGACGCCTGCACCTGTCCGTCCCCGCCTGCCTCCCGTCCTCCCTCCATGGTACCTCCCACTCCCGCACACGCACGCCACCGGACGAGCCCATGCTGCAAGGAGCAGGGGTCACCCGCGGCAGAGAGGGAGGCTCCGGCTGCAGCAGCCGAGCGAGCGCTGAGGGCTGCGCTACGCGCGAGACACGGGCACCCGGGCGGGCGGCGGCGGCGCGAGCCTCCCCCGCTCCCTGCTCGCACGCGCCCGCTGGGGCTGAGGCTGAGGCTGCGCTGCACCGCCCGGAGCCGGAGCTGCAACCGAGCGGAGCGCCCAGCGCCTGGGGAAGATGGAAGGAGCCTCCTTCGGAGCTGGCAGGGCAGGGGGGGCCATTGACCCGGTGGATTTCCTCAAGCAGCCTCAGACCATCCTCAGGATAGTGTCCTGGGTAAGGCGGACAGCTGTCTTTTCCAAAATGCCAGCTTGTCTCAGTGCTGGAATTGCTCCCCATTTTCTCTTGCAAGCGCCGAGGGTTGCTGGAGTCTCCGTGAGAGACACCTTGCAATCCATGCCTGGCTTTATTTGCTTTGCACGCTCGTCTTGCATGCGTTGTTTGCTTTTCCTTGTATTGATTGATTTCTTTCCTGAAGCCGGAGGGAGGGGAAATGGGCACCGCGGCAATCTGGAAGGGGGTGAGGAGGAGACGGTTTATCATTTTTTTCTGACCGGTTTGTGCTGTCATTCCTCTCCAAGAGCCGGGCAGGAGCGGTAGTGACAAATGCTGATTTTTATTTTTATTTTTAAATATTTGCAGAATGGAAAGAGCACTTCTGCTTAACCCAGGAAGTGGGAGCCTCTGCCACCTTTCCGTAAAAAGGAGAGGGTCTTTTTTAAGGCTTTATTTTTGCATCTGTAAATGAATCGTTTTTCACGGTCTCGTCTTTTCTGATGCTTAAAGAAATGGTAGGCTGATGAGGAAATCCTGTACAAATCAGTGGTTTTCTAGCCCTGTCTAGATCCCTAACTCACTCTTTTCTAAAAATTTGAAATAATTTAGTGATTTGCTGGCTAGCAGTTTTTTTTCATTTTAAATTTCTATGCTTAGCTGAAAGCACCAGCCTGAATATGTTCTCCAGAACATACGCTGTAGGGTGGCTTTGATATTCCCCATAGGCAGGGACATGGAAAGCTGTGTGAAGAGCTTTGCTTAAGCTGGTTATGCCAGGAGGTACCAGGGTTAAGGCCAGCACTCCAGAGACCACCCATAACTAGCCTCATCAGGTTTTATGTGCCGAGACCTTCAAGCTTGTGCGGTGGGCTCTTTGGAGGCTTAGATGCCTCAGGTCTTCTCCTAAAAGACCTCAGCCAAAAATTCAGGTGCTAACATGATCCCCTGGACCCTCAGCAGAGAAGCCAGGGATTGACTGAGAGGGTTGTGGAGCCCTCTTCCTATTCAGAGGCAGGGAGGTTCCTTTTAGATTCAGAATAAGGCACAGTGGTGTATGAAGGAATCTTGCACAGCTGTTGTCTTGGTTGTCCCTGTTCTGTGGATTGAGGCCTTCAGTCCCCAGTTCAGTTCTTTCTCTAGCTCTGAGTGCACTGTGAAAACTATTTTAAATAAAGTTGCAAAGCAAAAACCTCCTTCTTTCTACCCCTCCCCATTTTTCCCCTGTGCCTCGTGTAATAAAAGGCAAATAGCTTCATCATCCCTGAGGCTTTGCTACCAGATTCCCCTGTTCTAGGCCCTGCCCCACTATATGTTTAAGCATGTGCTTATCTGTAAGCAGGTGAGTAAAACAATTGAAGTCATGTGCTTAAGGTCTTTGCTGGGTGAGAGCCAGCACCCATTCTCCAGTGCTTTGTGAAAACACCGTATGCAGTATTGCATGGACGAAAATGGAGGCTGGTTGCTGACATGAAGTGTCAAGGCACGTTATAGTTGGTCGGTTCTTTGGAACATGATTGACACAGTGCATAGCTGTGAAGACTTCATAGATGCCTGTGATGTGTCACTTGGGCCGAGCCTGGAAGGCTTGGGTGCATTTGGGAAATAGGAACAGAATGCACATTATGGATTCTATTCAACATCTTCATTAATGATCTTGATGATGGAATAGACTGCGTGCTTAGTAAGTTTGCGGATGACACCAAGTTGGGGGGAATGGTAGATACTCTGGAGGGCAGGGACAGGATCCAGAGAGACTTGGACAAATTGGAACAGTGGGCCGAAAGAAACCTCATGAGGTTCAACAAAGACAAGTGCAAAGTCCTGCACTTAGGACGGAAAAATCCCATGCACTGCTACAGGCTGGGGACCGATCAGCTAAGTAGCAGCGCTGTAGAAAAGGACCTGGGAGTTATGGTGGACGGGAAGATGAATATGAGCCAACAGTGTGCCCTTGTTGCCAAAAAGGCCAATGGCATATTAGGGTGCATCAGTAGGAGTATTGCCAGCAGATCGAGGGATGTGATAATTCCCCTCTATTCGACACTGGTCAGGCCGCATCTGGAGTACTGTGTCCAGTTTTGGGCTCCCCACTACAGAAAGGTTGTGGACAAATTAGAAAGAGTCCAGCGGAGGGCAACAAAAATGATTAGGGGGCTGGGGCACATGACTTATGAGGAGAGACTGAAGGAACTAGGCTTATTTAGTCTAGAGAAGAGAAGACTGAGGGGAGATTTGATAGCAACCTTCAACTACTTGAAGGGTTGCTCCAAAGAGGAGGGAGCTAGGCTGTTCTCGAGGGTAACAGAGGACAGAACAAGGAGCAATGGTTTCAAATTACAGCTGGGGAGGTCAAGGTTGGATATTAGGAAAAACTTTCTCACGAGGAGGGTGGTGAAGCATTGGAATGGGCTATCTAGGGAGGTGGTAGAATCTTCATCTTTGGAGATTTTTAAGGCTCAGTTAGACAAAACTCTGGCTGGGATAATTTAGGGGGAGTGGTCCTGCTTTTTAGCAGGGGGTTGGACTAGATGACCTCGTGAGGTCCCTTCCAACCCTATTATTCTATGATTCTATGATTCTATGATTGAAAACCAGCTCTGAAAAAGTTCCCACCTCTGTTCAGTGGCTGACGGATCAAACAGGAATCTTCGGGGAAATTTTAAACGACAAGGGACCAGTCCCAAAGTGTAAATGTAGAACCTGAAACTGCCAGCACCTATGCATCAGCTTAATTCTAAGCATTTGAGTAACCTCATTTGCTCTGTGACTTTATTCATGTGCTTACATTTAAGCACAGGCAGAAATATTTGCAGGATCAAAAACCTGATCGAATGCCCATTGAAGTCAAAGGCTGTATCTCCACTCACTTCAGCGGGTCTTGGATGAAACCCCAAACTCCTACATCAGTTCATTGAAGAATGTCGACAGGCCATGTTTTCCAAACATAGGCCCTGATTCTGCAAGCTAATCTCTGCGGGGACCCTTTTACCTACACAAATCAGCTTGCAGGTCTGGGGCCAGTGCTGGTATGTGTTTGGGTCTGGCTGACATTGGCCTGCTGAAGTGGCCTTCAATCCCCATAGCCTGCACTGGCTCAAAGCTCTGTTTCAGTCAACAAAACTCCTGTTCTCTGTAAACCAGGGCTTAACAAAACCCAGGCGCCAGGTTGCCATGGCAACTGGGGTTTGTAGCCTGGCTCCTAGCTCCACTGTGGAAATTCAGTGGAAGAGCACCCACTGGTGACCAAAAGTAAAACTGCTGGCACCTAGCTGGGAGCCAATTTTGTCGAGCCCTGCTGTAACCGTGGGTGTTTGGGTGGAGGATTAAATTGAGAAGACAAAAAGAAGTTATAGCCTGCAAGATAGTTCGGCAGGTTTTGATGCAGTCATGCACCACACTGCTGGATTTAGGTTATGAACTGCAACTATCTTGGCATAGACAACAGAGTCTTGTGGCACTTTTAAAGACTAACAGATTTATTAATTATTAATATTATATTATTATTAATATTAATAAATCTGTTAGTCTTTAAAAGTGCCACAAGACTCTGTTGTCTTTCTACAATAGACTAACACAGCTACCCCTTGGAATTTGACTATCTTGGCATAGATCTTTATGATGATTGTTTTTATTATTTCCACTGTGATAGTATGGAGTATCCCCAGTCATGAACCAGGGCCACGATATGTACAGACCCAGAGGAAAAAGTCTGTCCTTTCCCCAGAGGACTTGTAATGTAAGTCAGTGGTTTTTAAACTTCTTCTTAATTTGTAAACTGCTCATTTGAATGGCGGTACAGCCCCTTTTGGAAATATTAGATATAGCCTGCAGAGCCCCAGTGGTCTACGTAATAGGAATAGTGTTTCATATCTATCCGCATATATAACCTTGGCTACGTATTTGGACAATCATTACAATTAAGGTTTCGGAGGAAGGAAGCAGTTTGTCATTTGGTTATTTGAGGTGATTGTCCTCTTTATACCCCTCTTAAAATGTGATCTGATGTATTTTTTAGCATGCAGTGAACAGAATTGGACCACTCTTCAATGAGTCAGTCCCTTCCAACTGCCTGCCCAGTCTCCCCCAGTGTGAACCTGACTTGACAACCATTAGATGCCATGTGCTGGATATTTTTGGACAGGCCATGGAGGGGAAAAGGCGAGTCATTTTGCAGTCCAGCCAGTATTCCAGTCCAGTTCTCCCCCTAAAGCAAGGGGTTGGCCGATTTGGGAGCTCCCACTGACATGAATGGGGTTTTTGTTTGCCCGAGAACAGAATTTAGGTTAGCAGACCAAGTTGTGTAAATCTCACCCCTGTTGGTGAATTCTTAGTCACATAAGGATTCCCATTGGGTTACACATGCAAATTACGCCCCAAGGTAAGTAAGGACTATAAAACTCATAATAGTTTACTCCAGATCACAACTCATTCATGTGGTGTATTTCTCAGGTAGGAAATAAATTCTCCTCTCAATTCCACTATTAGATACTCGGGATTTACACAGATATAACAGTTTAATTGAAGGCAATGGAAGCCTTCTTGGGTGTGCAGAGGAATGCAAGACTTACACGCTGTGTATGTCCCACTTCAGGCTGGAATCAGAGAGAATGGGAGCAGACAGGGCCTAACTCCTTAAATGAGATTTTGGCACCCAGCGTTACCCAAGGGCTGTTGGATCGATCTCTTTTCCTGACATTTGAAGGCATTACTTCAGATTAGTGACCCAGATAGAATGAAAACCATTTCTTTAAATATCCTATAGCATTAATTTCTGAAGAACAGAAAACTGGCACATGCACTACTTTCTGACTGTCACATAACTGGAAAGCCCCATAAAACAGTTCCTCATTTGTTTTTTTACTCGTGACAGACAGAGCTTGTGAGATCAAGATATGACCATGCTTGTTCTTTGCAGAGTGAAATAAATTTGATAGTAAAAAGGAGTTAATGTGGTCACTACTTCCTTTCTTTTATGTCTGTCCTATTATTTAATATGTACATTTTTACATCGTTGTACTGTGGCAGATGGGGCATCATCAGTTTAATTTAGATACATTGATGTTTGATGTTTAACTTCAGTTTTAAAGAACCTGCGATGGATAGAAATGTTCTCACAAATCTCTTGAATTTCTATAAAGTGTTTTTTCCCTTGCTAATGTTCGAAACCCAAATGCAGCCACGCTACATTCGTGCCAGTATGGATTTGGAAGGATTAGATTGTTGCTGGTAAATGCTAATAAGCATTGATTGCACGGTACACACACAAACTGGTGAAAAAATATTTCCTTCGGTAATAAATTGAAAGGCAAATTAAGAAAAATGCCGCTTGAGAAGTTGTTAGAGTTTGACTGAAGGCTATTTATGTTGTGTGTTTTTACATAAATGTATGGAGGGGATGGTGTGATGGGACGGCCTAGTTAGACAATTAGCTGATCTTTGCCGACTAGTGGTAAATCTGCCAATGGCCTGGGATGGGATATTAGATGGGGAGGTTCTGGGCTGGTGCAGAGAATTCTTTTTTGGGTGTCTGGCTGGTAAGTCTTGCCCACATGCTCAAGGATTAGTTGATCACCATATTTGGGGTCAGGAAAGGATTTTCTCCCAGGGCAGATTGGCAGGGTTCCTGGTGGGTTTTCACCTTCCCCTATAACACGGGGCATGGGTCACTTGCTGGTAGTTTCTCTGTACCTTGAAGATTTGGAGACTTCAATGACTCAATGACAGGTTAGATGTCTATTGCAGGAGTGGATGGGAGGTTCTGTGGTCTGCATTGTGCAGGAGGTCAGACTAAATGATCATATTGGTCCCTTCTGACCTTGAAATCTACGAACATATACAGTACTGACAGTTTGTGTTTTAAAGCTTTATTTTTTTATTTTTTTATTTTTTGCATCTCCACATGTACTGTCATTAAATAATTACTGTCTGTCCCTATCCCATTGTCTGTTTCCACAAGATTTCTGCAAGACTGTGAAATAGATACAAATTTTAAAAGTGCTCAAAAATAATCATTAGTATTATCCATTGAAAGTATAAAAAAAAAATTCCACCAAATCTTTGCATGGCAATCAGAAAGCAAAGCTGATTGTAAGGAGAAAGTGAAACTGATTGGCCTCCTGGATGACTTACAAACAATAAAGGGAAAACAACAAAATATAATCTTTGAAACTCTTCAGTTTTTCATAACCTAAGGGTTTGATCTAACTGTGCAGGAGGCTTTGAATGAACCAGACTTGCATGGACCCCACCCACAGGCTTCACTTGGGCTCCAGGAGCTGCCAGAGTGAATCTCAAAGCGGGAACCAGGGTGAAGTGGATTAGTAATGCCTATAAGGAAGTGGGTATTTTAGAAAGTATATATTGGGCAGGAGCAGATCTGGTGTGACTCATAGAAATGTAAAGCTGGAAATGGCCTGGGAGATCACGTTCTGCCCCTGCACTGAGGCAGGACACAGTAAACCTCGAGCGTCCCTGACAGGTGTTTGTCCAACCTGTTCTTAAAAAACTGTGATGATGGGGATGCTACAGCATCAAGTTCTTTAGGGCTTGTTGATTTATCTGAGTGGCGCCTCTGCCCTGTGATTGCCATGTTGACAGCTACCCTTAATTATTCCGTGTTTTTATTTTCAAAATAAAAGTTCATTTCTGGTTCACGCTAGGAAAGGCTCTCCTTCGCAGTGAATTAGCTCACGGGGTTTTGTGTAATCCTCTTGCTTATCTTAAGCAACCAGGCGAGGGACAGGACCAAAGTCAGTTGCCTTGTAACCGTCTCTAGTTTCTGAGAAGTGCCTTCGGCTGGCCTTTTATGCCAGGCTCTGGTTTTTTACAGCAAAGCAATTAGCCTGTGCTTGACTGCTTTGCTGAATTGCGGCCCTGATGGAGAGGATCTCTGTACTGGTTTCGGTGTATTAAGGAAAGCAGATGATGGTTGGAGTGGCGGAAGTTGTTGCCTTTCCTGTTAGTCTCAGCTCAAGTTTGTTTTGTTTTTCCAGAAGGATAAAAGGGCCATAGCCGGCTTCTGTTTGTGTTCTGGTACAAGATGTGGCTTGTAGGAAAAAAGACATGCCGGGTAGTAGAACAGATGGGCAACAAAACAAGGGGAATATAACACCAGCGTTAGTCTCGCCTCTGTACGTAGGGGATCTGCTGGGGTGTGCATTCCACACCGCCCCTTCCTGGGGAATATCAGACAGAAATATGGCTTCAGGGTGAGCTGCGGGAGGCCAGGAGGAAAGATTTGTTGTCTTGACGGGCGGTGTTTGGTTTGTTTCTCACAATGTTGGACAACAAAATTGTTCTAAGTTATTTGAGCTGGAGCCTGCAAACCTTTACTCACCAGAGCCAAAGAGTCGTATCAAAGCTGAGTGAATTGGCCTGATCACGTGGCAAATCCCACCCACATCAGTCCCTAGCTAGATCCTTAAGATGGTCTGGCTGGCTTACCTGCGGATCTGTCCTACACAGTGCTGGGCACCTCTTATGAGACAGCAACAAGAGATGGGAATCTGGCCCCGTTATGCAAGCTGTTAATTGTCTCCAAGGACACCGCTGGATCGCGGGGCTCCGTACTTTATAAATCGGAGTCAGAGGGCAGGGTAAGGATTGGCGTGTTCTTATCGCCACTTGGAAGTTCTGGGTTCTGTTCCTAGCCATCCTAGTTTTTTTCGGATGAGCATATGACCCCATACTTATGCTAAGTATTATTAGTGGAATATGAATTCTGGATTTTTTCTGGTCTTCATGATTGTTCGATTTAGAGAGTCTGGATTCCCCGTGTTCATTCTGTACTTCCTTGTTTTGTAGAACAAATGCAGAACTTTGCATAACTTAAATGTAACTTCTTGGTAATTGAATTCTACAGAAGTTTCCTTGTGTCTGAGCTTAAAATGCTGCTAAATTCCTTTTTTCCTGTCAGCACCAGGTATGCCTAGGGCTCACAAGGACATTCTGGGGGGGGACATGTGTCTTTGTAGACAGAATTTAGCTTTAAAACTAATCCCTGCAGGTAAATTTTGTATCTCTTCATTAATATAATATAATTTGGGCCTCATCCGGCAGCCGTGAGACGGGCAAAATTCTCAGACACAAACCAGGAATGTCCAGGGCCTGGCCACAGGGTTATGGGAGGGAAAGAATCTTTTATGGCACGTTCCCCAGGCTGTCCCATTGCTTTGCCCCAGCCCTACTGGATGGACGTGGAAAGAAGGCCAGTCTCAAACCATGCAAATCTTGGGTGATTCTGCTTCCTGAGGCTCCCTACCTCCTTAGAGCGCTTAGGAGGGAAGGAAGGAGCCACACCAGCCAGCAATTCTTCTCTCAGTGCTTGCCCCACTGGGAAGAGTCATTGCCATCTGCGGAGGACATGCTAAGACCAGATCAGGTCACAGTAGAAACCCAACAGCCTGGCTGCCGTGGCTCAGGCCAGCTGCCCAAGTACGTACCTGGGACAGCACGGAGCTCGGGGTGCTGGTTCAATCCACCTCCCGCGGTGGCCACGCTGCTGTTTTAGCTCCTGTGCTCAATTCCAGCTAGAGCGTATATGTCTCCCCAGGCTGGCCGTGACACCTCCAGCTGCTATCCTGTGTACCAGGGGAAAGGCTATGGGGAAACGAAGGCAGCCCCAGCTGGTGCTGGCTTTTACACTGGTCTGGGGAAGGGGGTGTTGTCCATATGTCTCCTTCTGCTGCCTGGTTCAAGCCCTCCACGTTCTCCACCCCCAGACCTTCCCACGGAGGCTGGAATGGGGACAGGCTGTTGAGATAGAGGCGGATGGATATAGCCAAGCACAGGTGGTTTCTCTCTGTGCATGGACCTTGGAAGGATAAATGCTCCAGAGCAGGACAGTGTGACCTGGGCAAATTGAAAGACTGAGCTAAAAGAAATCTGAAGAGGTTCAGCAAGGACAAATGCACTTAGGATGGAAAAATCCCATTCCCATGCACGGCTACAGACTGGGGACTGACTGGCCAGGCAGCAGTTCTGCAGAGAAGGACCTGGGGAATACAGTGGACAAGAAGCTGGATATGTGCGCCCGTATTGCCCAGCAGGCTAACAGCGCACTGGGCTGCCTTAGGAGGAGTGTTGCCAGCAGATGGAGGGAAGTGATTATTCCCCTCTATTCGGTACTTCTTGTGAGGCTACGTTTGGAGTAGTGTCTCCAGTTTTGTGGTCCCCACGACAGGAAGGATGTGGACCAATTGGAGAGAGTCCAGGAGAGGGTGACAAAAATGATTAGGGGCTGGAGCACGTGACTGATGAGGAGAGTCTGCGGGAAGGGGGCTTGTTTAGTTTGCAGAAGAGAAGAAAGAAGGTGGATTTGATAGCAGCCTTTAACTACCTGAAAGGGGTCCAGGGAGGACGGAGCGAGGCTGGTCTCAGTGGTGGCAGGGGACAGAACAGGAGCAGTGGTCTCAAGTTGCAGTGGGGGAGGACTAGGCTGGGTATTAGGAAAACCTTTTTCCCTAGGAGGTGGTGAAGCGGCCTGGGGAGGTGGTGAAATCTCCATCCTTGGCAAAGTCCTAGCTGAGATGATTGAGTGGGGTTGGTCCTGCTTTGAGCAGGGGGTTGGACTAGATACCTCCTGAGGTCCCTTCCAGCCCTCATCTTCTACGATTCTATGAGTGGATAGCTAGGGACAGTAACGAGGCAGATTCTGGGACCACACCACTCCAGTGGCCTGCAGGGTTGGAACGGGCTGTAAGGGGCTAGGAGAGGCTTCCCTGGGGCTACCCCATAGCTGGGGCTACCCCATATGCTACCCCATAGCAAGTCCTGGCACAGGGGACGTGCTGGGGTTGGGGTTTGTTGTGGGAGGAAGGAAGATTCAGGGCAGCAGCCCCCACTGACAGATCTTGGGAGACTGTTGCAAATGAGAATGTTCCCACGGCAGCTCTGATTTAAGCCCCCTGTTCCCGAGCTGTCCCGAGAGGGCAAAGCTGGCTTAAAGTGACGGTGTCACCTTTGCCCCTCTCCTCCTGCGTTGGTCTCTTCCTCAAGCAGTGTCACTGAGGTTTGCAAGAAATGCTGGTGGGAAAGCTCACTGTCTGGCGCTTTAACAAGAGCAGACTGCTCTACTCACCACTAGGATGGAGCGGGAGCAAGATGGAGCCTTAGAGTGAAACCAGCACCTCCGCCACTCCGTGGTGCCTGTGGATCGCTGTGTTCTCTGACGGGCAACAATCACTACCAAGTCTGGTAGCTTTCCTTAGCTTTTATCCAGTTCTCCGGTCCTTTTCATTCCAGCTGGGGGATACGGCACCAGGGTAGGAAGGAAGACCCCAGAATTCTACTCCCAGCTGACACTGGCCTGCTACGTGACCACAGGAGGTCACTTCTGCGCTCTGTGCCTCAGTTTCCCCCTCGGTAAACCGAGGGAAAACAATGCCTTAGATCTTGTAAAGTACTTGGAGGTCTGCGGAGGACAGGGTGCACAAGGGTTATGCCCCTCTGGAATGCCACTTAGCTCCAGGTTAGAGGGTGCCGGCTCTCTGCGCAGGAGTGAGTTTCAGCTGGGAGGTGTTGGTCTGTCCCTCTTAATAGCCAGCTGCAGTGGGGCTGGTTAGAGGTGGAATGTCTGTCTGAACCCCCTGCATTTCCCTGCTGTTAACGGGTTTGTGTCACTGCACTGACGCAGGTTTCTGAGGATTCAAGGTTATTTATCAAAGATTTAAAAGCAAGTTTGCGCAGTCAGGTCTCCACACAAGGGAACGTTACAATGCAGCACCCTCTGGGTCAGCGCAGGGTGCCTCAGCAAGGAAACCATCCTCGCCCCCCGTCTTAGACATTTGGGGCTTACAGGCCGAGGAGCTTGGGATTTTCCTGGGAACTGGCTGAAATCAAATTGTGAGGCTCAGAAACATTTGTAGTGGGTAGGTCTTCACCCACCACGGACACGCTGCACCTCTGGGCTGGGACGTGGCAACTGTCCAGGAGTCTGTAGCAGCGCTACCCAAGAGGAAGTGGAGAACAACTGTGCTTCTTTACAGCTACAGGGAGAAGGGGGTTTGCAGAGTGATTGTTCAGCTTGGACCAAGGAGGGAGAAAAGATACTAACACGTGTAAAGTCGTAGGGTGGACAAGGCAATGGAAGATTCCAGCGTTATGTCTCATCACAAAATGCGGATGAGTCGCTGGGTCAGTACAGACCCAGAGAGAAGAGCAACCATGCCCCGCAGCTCCCTGCATTTTTCCTGCATTTCTGCCATCCTGATCCTGACTCAGACCCCTTCTGCTTCGTGTGCGGGAGCTGGCCGAGTGCAGGACAAGCTCGTCTGTTGGGAAACAATCCGCTGCTGGCACAGGTGGCGAGGGGAACGTGAGTGCACAGAGGCTGTCAAACTGCTTCTCGCCATCCACAGGCTCCTTTTTGTCTGAGCCATTTTCACTGAGTCTTCTGGCAGGATGGCCTCCCTGCTGGGTGCCCGCCAGGCATGGCCCGCTGCCTCTGCTTCCCGTCCAGTGCTTGGCAGGTCTCCGGTGCACGGCTGCTTCTTGCTCACCTCAGGGGCAGCACGTGGCCTGTTAGTGAGGCACTGGGGACCTGCTCTGGACTTATTAAGGGTCGGCCGGTTGCTGTATAGTGCAGGATATGGACAGTGGGGTCCAGTGGAGCGACCAGCTGTGTGCGGGAGGGGGCCCAGTGCAGAACAGCTAGTGGGGCAGGAAAGGAAAACGTGGGTTTGGGCCAGGAAGGGTCAGAAACATGCAGCTGGGTTGGGAGGAATTGGCACCATGAATGCAAATCACACCTCCTGCGCTCTCTGATGCTCAGGGTCCCCCAGGGTCCTGGCCACATCTAGCACCCTCTGTTACCCTGAAATCTCCGTGGCCACTGCCCAGGCCCTGCCCGGCATCCTCTGTGACCCCCAAGCCTCTGCTGCTGACCAGAGTCCCACCCCACTTCCCATTACGAATGTGTGGCGACTTGAGGGGGTTACTGGGCAACCCGCCCTCATTAAAAAGTGAAACGCCCGCATCACTAGTGCAGCCCAAGTTCTGTGAGTCACATGGGCACAGGCAGACTTTGTACAATGTGCCGGTGAATTGTCACCCATCCTTCTCCGCCGATGGGCGTGCCGCTCCTGGGATGTGAACAGGGAAGAAAAATCTGCTCACTGCCACCCCCTTCCATCTGTGTGGAGGTCAGTCTGACGGGAGAAATAAACCAACTTAACCTCAGCAAAAATCTGCACAGTTAGTGGGCAAAACTGAGCCCACCCTGAACTGTTTTATCTAGAATTTCACCATAAAACATCCAACCAAAATGAAATTTCCCCATGTGGGATTTTTGTTTTGGGTGGGGAAAAATAATGTTTGGCGGAGACAATTTCAGCCATCTCTGCTTTTGGCACATAACCTTCGGACACGTGCCTTATTTTGTGTTAGCTGTACGGGAGCAAACGGCACGTGTCAGGCGCTGTCTATGTTCCCTATTGTGAGGGCGGCCCCACAAATGAGCACCCCAGGAATGGCTTGGATTCCTAGGCAGCTGCTGGCTGAGCTGGTGCGCAGGGACCTGTCACTTCTGATGCCTGAAACACTCCTGAAGCCTTCTCATCCTTCGCTGCTGGCGCTCAGTGCACATCCCTGCTCATGGGAACCCTGCAGATAAACAATCTGCCCCCTCGCCTACCCGCACCTCCCTTCTGAGCAGCAGTGCAAAGACAGGAAAGACAGTGGGTTTTTGGATATGACCGTCTGCTCCCTGCCTGCTGTACAGGGAAAGGGGAGCATGGCTCTGCTTGCATTATCCACAGTCCCTTACAGAAACCCGAAGAGAGGAGCTGAATGGATGATGTTGGAGAATAGCCTCATCTGGGCCTGGCTGTGTCCAGAAACCGTCCATCCATATGAAAGCACAGCTGGGGACTGGCTGAGTAGGTGTGGTTACTTGCTGTCTGCTTTCACTCAGGCTGCCTGTTCTTCCACGCGTCAGATTTTGCGGAGGTGGCCAGCGCTGGAAGGTGATTAGTTCTTTCCTGGCCTGCAGTGTGCAAGAACTGTGGCAAGGAGAAAATGCCTGAGGAGGTGACAATCTAGGCTTGGATCCTGAACCCTTTTCACCTTTGCAGCCAGAACCGGCCCTGGGGCAGCGGATGGTTTGCGGGGGCTTGCTCTGCCTGGATTGTGGGGAAATGGAGGCCTCTGATCCAGCCCCTTCCAAGGGCCTGGGATAGAATGGCACCCAGTGTCTTTATTCTCTGCACACCACCCTGCACGCCGATGGTGCTGTATATAAGTCCTAAATGCTCATCAGCGACGCTGGCCAGCAGGAATGCCAGTCAGTGCCCA
Source organism: Pelusios castaneus (assembly GCA_007922175.1). Classification (NCBI taxonomy): domain Eukaryota; kingdom Metazoa; phylum Chordata; order Testudines; family Pelomedusidae; genus Pelusios; species Pelusios castaneus. The sequence goes on along the minus strand of ML685786.1, from coordinate 3,159,125 downwards.
TCGGGCCACCGGTTTCAGCGCAGAGGGCACGGGTGTCCGGGGTCCTGGCCTGAGGCCCAGCATCAGAGGAGCGGGAGCAGCATTCGGCGGCAGGTCTGGCAGCTGGCTCCATCTGAGGGTTGGCAGGTCCCTCCCGAGGGGGCTCGTGGCAGAGCTCTGCATTGGCCGTGGGAGCCGTGGGTCTGAATGTCAGCTCCATGGCGCACCGGCCCGGAGACCCCCTTGGAGGAGAGTGAGCGGGTGGCAGACCACAGCGCACCCCCTTTCCCTCCGAACGCCTCCATTCGGCGCGCCCAAGGCTTGGAGCGAGCTGGGGCAAGGGTCTCAGCGTGAGGGCCCACGGCTCTCCCGGCGTGGCTGGGTCCTCTTGCAACCCCTTGTCTTTGGGGAGCCTCCTGCAGGGAGTGCATTTAGTGCTCGCTAGTTGAGAGGCAGTGTGGTCTAGTGGCTATGACGCCGGACTGGGGGATGGCTGGTTCCATGCCTGCCTCTCTCCCTGGCTGGCCTTGGACAAGTCATTTCCCCTCTTGGCAACAAGACGGTTAGCTCTCCCGATTGGTGTCTGACTCTTGTTATCTGAATGTACAGCACCTAGCACTGATTTCAATGGGATTGTGGTGCCTGTCTCTCTGTGACACAGTCCCCTGCTGTACCCGAGGGATACCAATGCAGGGGCAGGGGGGTAAATACAGGAAAGATCGAGGTGCTCAGATATTCCGGCAAAGGGGGCTGAACGTGCTAGAGCGAGAGCTGCTTCTGTCTCACAAATAATAATCGTAAAGGCGATGAGCTAATCGGCTGTCCCCGTGCAGGCAGACCCCTGAGGTATTCAAGCTGTGTAATTAGGAGGCCACGCTGGTCAGAATTCATTAACTCAATGGTAAAAATAACCAGGAATTGTTAGCATTATTTACTTATTTTGGGGAGACAGTTTAAGGTGAAAACTTACGTTTTAAAACCATGAATCTCCTCCCCGGCGTTACTGGCCACATCCTGAGATTCCTGAAACTGGATAGATGTTTAAAATAGAATTTCCTGTCTTTGGTTCCCTCACTCCTTGGACAATAACCTGTTCATCCTCCATCAGCATCCTTTGGTGTACAGTGAGATTTTCCTGCCTCTTCTCCTGCGCTATCATAATGGTGTCATGTCTGGGTCTCAAAAAAGCTACAGGGGAGGTTTATTTGTTTTAAAATAAAAACACACCTTGCCGCTGGAATTGAAAATGAATCCATGAATTTTTTGGAAAATCATCCTGGGCAAAATTTTCAAAAGCATCCAAGTGACTTAGGAGCCTAAATCCCACCTTCGGAAGTGACTGATATTTAGGAACATAAGCCTCATGCTCCCAAATCACTTGGGCACCTCTGAAAATTTTACTCCTTAGTTTCTAAGATCCCAGTCCAGTTCTCAGTGGGAATCTTTCTGTGGATGCTGGACCAGCCTTTTATCTGCATGTTGGGCTGGATTTGGCCAATGGCATTATTAAACTCTGCACGACAGTTTGCTTATACAGCCATGCAATGAGTATATTATGTAGCAAGAAGGCACGTCTCATTTTAGATAGACAATTTGTTACACACCAAAACTCTCCCTGTGCTATGATGATTAGACATTTAATAGCACGGAGGAGAAATCCAGGTTGTGAAATGAGATGGTAAGCACACAACTCTAGCCGCTGACCTGCCAGCCAAATAATCCTGTGAAATCAGATGTTCTCAATTATTCCAGGCTCACATCATTTCTGTCAGGGCCTGTCTTTTAGATGCTGATGGTGTTTCCAAAGGCAAATAACAACTCTGCATTATTTATGAACAGATTTGTACAACTGCTGATATTACAGCTGTCGCCAGTGCGAGGCAAGAATGATTATTAGTGGTTAGTTTTTCTTTCAATGCAATACATTGATGTTCGGCGTGGTGGTGGTGGCCACGTCACGGGGTGACACTGGAGTGCTCCGTGGAGATCGCTCTCGGGGTGGTGCCGGCAAGTGAAAGTGAATGATGCAGGTTGCAATAGACCTGAAGGCTGATGCTCAGAGTGGAGGGAGGGCCGCAGTTGGAGGGGGGAGCAGTGTAGCTCAGTGGAGCATGAGGAGTAGGGAACGCTGAAGAAGTAGGATCTGGTCGTCTCCCATGCGACAGAGAATGGAGGAGAACAAGGAGAGCCCAAGAGAACCTGCTGGTTTTTAGCCCGAATCAAAGCTGCAGGCCCAGACACACTCAGGTTTTGAGGGGCTGAGAATCTGCAGGCGAATTGTGCAGCTGGCCATGCTGTGGGTTGAACCGAACACTGCCAATATGCTGGGGCTTAAAATGCAGATCTAATGTTTGCAGTCCTGCCTCTGATTTTAACTTGCTCCTCCCCAGGAGGGTGTCATTTGAGCTAGCTGAACCATCGCCCGTGTTTGGGGCTCTGAGCTCTCGGCTCTCACTCCTAGTGATTCCTGACCACCCTCACTGGCTGGGGACCAGCATGAGAGAACCTGATCCCAGCCGCAGACTAGGCCCTTGGGGTGGACAGTGAGGAGGCAGGGGTGTTAGGGATTGTTTGCTCAGGAGCTGGGTGGGAGGTGGTGCTCACATTGGGGTGTAGCTTTGTGAGTGGGGCTGAAGAAGTAGGGTTCACTCCATGTTTTTCTATAGCCAGCAAGGATATGCGAGATAATGGACTTCCAGAGCAGTGCAGAAACAGAATGATGAAGCATCATGGCTGGCTTGTCTGGGAATGGGAACCAGATCGTCTCTCTACAAGAGGTCTCTGCCCCCTCCCCACTGCGCTTTGGTCTGAGATCTGGGTTATTCACCTGCCAGCCGAAAGCAGCAGGGCTTTTTGGTGTTTTACACATCAGCTCTTTGGCTTGCTACTGCGGGAACCTGCGCAGAGTTGTGGCCGGCCTCAGGGGGACCAGCAGGTCATCAGAAAAGCAGGCACCCAGGGAGTTGTGTGTCCGTCTCCTGTGGCTCTGACGGGCTGCAGAAGGACAGAGACTGTGAGACTGTAGAATTAGGTTCTGTAGGATCAGGGCTACATTTTCCTGGGCACCAACATCCCACCAGATCTTGCTGTGTTACAGCCCCGAGGTGTGAAGCTATGGCCTCTGCTCTCTGCATCACAGCCGCTGTTCCGTGAGGCAGTCGCACGCTGCGCCCCCGTTCCTGATATAAATTATACAACGTCCCATTCAGATGCCCAGGGGAGCAGCATAAATTCAAGGCCCCGGCAGCCGGGTGTCCTGAATGTACAGCACTGGCAGTTAAACGAACCTGCCACCATTAACTGAGCTGAGAGATGAATTCATTTACAAATCAAAACCGAGCCACCAACCCCATTCCCGCAGCTGGGAAGTGGGGGTTCTGAGACGTTTGAAGAAGGGGGAATGGGCCATGCGAGTGTGTCCTTCACTTTCACTGCTCGCCTGCAGAGCTCGGTCTTCATTGAAGTTGGGGGCAAAGGCCCATTGATTTTAAGAGGGCACGTTCCGAGCGGGGCAGCGTACGTGAACTGTGCCCTTTCTCAAGAGACAATTTTTGCCGTCTACTCACGTTGCACCTTCTTTAGGAAAAAAATCACACAAACCTTATCACGTCACTCCCCTGCTCAGCTGCTGGGACGGCTTCGCACCCGCCTCTTTGCGGTCGCCTTCAGTTTAGGGGAGATTAGCGGAGAGCATCCGAGACCTGCCTGCTAGCGAGTGGCTGGCGATCGTGGGGCAAGAGCGAGCCCCATCCCAGTTTAAAGCACGTGCAGGGAAAGGGCCTCTGGTGAGGTGGGGTTAGAGAGAGGTGAGTGAAATGCCGTCTACAGCTGGCCATCGCTCTGGCGGAACAACACGTAGAGAGAATTAGCTATCCCTTCAAAGATGTGTATGTGACATTACGCTCTATATTTAAACATAGTCAGCAGGGCTCTCTAGGCAGTTGGCTGTTAATTAAAGGGCTGATTCTGTTCTCGTTGTACTCCCGTTTTGCTCTGCTGGGACTACTTTGCCTGCTGTGGAGCTAGGCATGATTTCCGTGGGAGTCACTGGGACAGCAGACCTGAGTAAAGGCTTTGGGCCGCAGTTAGGACCTTTGACTCAAATTGCGAGACTCGTCTTTGAATTATTGGGGTGGAAAATTACCAGAAGGAGAAGAGGATTTTTGAGGTTGTCTTCTATCCCTGTGTTTTTAAACGGTGTGCACCTAGAACACATGGGAGATCAATGTTTTTAGCATTTCCCACATAAAGAGAGAGGAGCAATTTTTCCTCACATCAGGAGCCCCATTGATGCCTGAAAGCGTACGCTGCAGGATCGGACCCTTATTCATTTCTTCGACTGTTTGGCTGCATGGGGCCCCGAGCGTGTGTCCAAGGGCCAAATTCTGTACTTGGTGTGTGACCAGCAGCCAGATAGAGAAAGAAAAGGAGATACAGTGCTACAGAAGAGGGGCGAGAGGAAAACGCAGAAGAGGAGAAAGTTAGATGCATGTGTTGACTGTCCAGTCTGGTGGTTGGAGAAGGGGACTGGGAATAAAGACTTCTGGGTTCTCAGCTGTGCCAGGTGTGAGCTTTAGCAAGTCATTGCACCGCTCTGTGCCTCAGTTTCCCACCTTACAAGGGGTTGTAAGTCAGTGGGACAGAACTGAATATTGCCTTGGGCCCGTGTCGTACAACAGCAAAAAAACATGTAACAGATGTTGTTCCGTTGCTAATCCACAGCTGGCTGATGTTCAGACACTGTGACGATGAGCGAGGTGTAAGAACCTGTATAGAAGAGGTGAGAATCTGTGCGAGTGGGTGGATTTGTTTTAAAAGGGTGGCTATTTGAAAAGTGCGGAGTGTCAGAGCAGCTGGGAAGGGGTCAGAGGCAGATGATGGGGGCACAGGAATATCACAGCCCCGGTTCTGGTCATTCTCTCCGTCTGTCAAATCCTTTATCGTGTTCCATTGGTTCCAGAAAGGACACGAGGCCTCCAGACCAAGTGCTGTAACATCACTAGTTGCCCCCTTAGGAGATGGGGAATTTGAGCCAGGATGGACCCAGAGCTGTAGAGTTACCTTGGCTCTCAGGTGTGTGAGCTGAGCTCCCCGTCTCTACCTCCTGTGGCCTCCTCGTGAGCCAGCGGGGCGTCGAAACATATAGGGATCCTGCGCGTCCGCAGCAAAGTGACGAGATCAGAGATTCCCAGCTTGAATGAAAGGCGTCGGCAGGCCTTGCTTTCCTTCCCTCTGTTAGCACTGAAACCGAAACCCCAGGGCAGTGCTTTCTGGGCAGAGGCAGACGAGGCTCTGAAGGGCGCTGTAATGGATCTGTCCCAGAGATCCAGCTTGCCACGTTGGTTTCAGGTACTGGGGTGTCCTGCAATCTGCAGGGCTTCAGTGTGTCTGCGCCGAGGACAGGGACATCTGCACTCCTCCCAGGGCCCCAGTTCTTGCCCGGTAGCATGACTCCTGGCGGAGCCGCTGATCTGGCTGTCCCTGCCTCCTGTCCTTCCAGGTGGCAGGCCTGAAGCCGGAGCTAAGCAGGGATGTTAGCAGGGAAGGCTGCAGGAATTTGGCAGGTTCAAAGTGAAGCATGCCTTGTACATAGCCAGCGCTGACTCCACCCCCAAGCCCTTGGCCGCTGTGCCCTACCCCAGCTTGCAGAGACCCAGCCCTGAGCAGGTTGGGTAAAATTCAGCCCCTGCAGAAGGGCACGTGAGCCCTGTGCATCACAAGTGAGCGTGAAACTTAATTGGTGCACTGGCCTTTCGCTGGTTCTTTTCCCCCTTAGGTACACCATCCCCATACAGTAAATCCTCTATGTCCTATAGCTCTACAGGATAGCCCTATAGCCCTGCCAAGAAGGGGAAGGGCAGGTACCTGACCACTCCCTTTTGGACAGCAGGAGAAATCTTTTTTTAAAGTAATTCCTCAGGGAAGGTCATTACAAAAGTGTTTGATCCTGGATAGGTCTGAGCAAAGCATGGGTGCACCCTGCAAGCTCCCTCCGCCCCCAGCAACTCTGCTGTCTCACATCAGTCCTGATCTGTCACATCCCTATTATCCTGTTCCAGGCGCGACCCATCTGTGCCTAGGGTAGGCCACTTGAAAATGCCCCAGTCTAGACAGGCTGAACAAGGAGAGCAGATTTTCCCAACACTGGAAAGTCTAATTTAAATCAGCCACAAATAGCACTTCTGATTCCCCACCCTGAAGCTAGAACAAAAAACACAGCCTCCTTTACTGCTTTTCAGTCTCTGGCTCCCCGTCAGCCACTAAGTCCAGTAAAGAGAAAAGATATTAAAACTCTGTGCTCTTTACCAAAAAGGTTCTCCTCGTTCCCAAAGGGTCAGCCACATTACCAGACCAATAGAAGTTGGATCCTATCCCAAATACCACGCTGCCAGCCAATCCTTGAGTGACTAAAATTAAAGGTTTATTCTAAAAGGAAAGAAACAAACTATAGGAGAAAATGTTAAATGACTAAAACAATCCCATACATGCAAATGATTTGAAAGTCCGTATAGATCAGGTTTGCGTTAGACCTGTGGAGTTGCGGTGTACATCCAGTACCTGGGTGGGTCTCAGTCCTTTAATTCGCAGGTTCCCTTGTGAATGGGTTGATCCAGAGGTAGGTGAAGGCTGAAGACAATATGGATGTGGTGTGCAGCTGCCTTTTATGCCCCTTTTCCCTGCTCTCCTCGTGGAAATGAACAGAAATAAAATGGAATCCCGGGTCACATGAGTAAGTGTAGCCCTGGATTCTTTTCTGGGGTTTAGTGTATCTTAATGGGCCATTAACCCAATTATTGCTGCTGCCATCCTGTCTGGGGTGTCACCCAGAAAACACAGCACAAATGGAGAGACTATCAAACATAGCCATGGCTTCCAGTGTTAATTTAACACCTAAACATAAACAATATCATCGTACTCAGCAGATGAGAACCTTTCTGACAGCCCATCTCCTGTGAATGACTGTAAATTCTGAAATATTGGTATTAAGTCATATCCAAAGAGTGTCACACGGAGCCTCCGGTGAGCAGTGCCTGCCAATCCCCGCAGCAGCTTTGCGAGACACTCAGGCATCCAGCAGGGACCCGAAAGAGGCCAGCAAACCTGCCTCGCTTTTGTCCTTCAGTTGGTTGCAAGTCAGGTCTCCAGATACCGATTTATCCCCTTGCGGTCTCCAGCCTCAGCAGCCCTGAGCATAACATTGCCCTGCCCTTCACTCAGGGCATAACCGTGTCTCACCGACCTGGGAACAGCTGAGCTTCCCTCTCATCTCCACCCTTCACCCCACATTCACTCTTTTTCAGGAGCAGTGTGCCCGGCAACTCAATTATACACTGTAATTTCATTGCTCTCTGTTCCCTAGTTACTCAAGGCGGTTTATTGAGCGCGGTCTGACAGCTGAGAGTGATGCCAGCAAAAAGGCTGTGATCTATCCTCCCTCTGCCCGGTCTGGATTGAGACTGACATCAAGAAATCGCCATGATGGAGGAACTGGGAACCCATCACCCGCCCGTTATTTATAGGGATCCCACTAATGAGTGCCACGTTGCCATGGAATCAAATGGAAGATTGAATCCAGTTATCTTGCCGTTGGGAAACAGAGGTCAATGTAAACAGCTACCGATTGTATTTTCCCTTTCCTAGGTCTTCTCCATCGTGGTCTTCGGCTCCATCGTCAACGAGGGCTACGTCAACAAGGATTCTCAAGAGGGTGAGCTTCACTGTGTCTTCAACCAGAACGAGGATGCGTGCAATTACGGCATCGCCATCGGCATCATTGCCTTCTTCGGCTGCATCTTCTTCTTCATCGTCGACCTCTACTTCCAGCAGATCAGCAGCGTCAAGGACCGGAAGCGGGTTGTCCTGCTGGACCTGGGCTTTTCAGGTATGCGTGGTGCGCCATGTTGGCAGCAGAGGTTGCCTAGAGCTGGGTTAAGGCAGTGCAACGCACTAGACACACCAGCACATAGGGGCCCACTTTGCTCTGAGTGGGGGCCCACCCCCTGTGTTGAAATGGCAAGTGCAGCAGTATGGAGTCTCATTCGCTCCCTCCAGCAGAGACAGCGGGCCCTCTGAGGCAGTCGTGGGGCAGCAAGGGGGCTGTCAAGGTCTATCTGCTTGAGTGGATGGGCCTTGCCCACGGTGCTCTGCCCCTGCCCTACAGAGCCCTCTCCTGGCTGGGATAGGGGAGGCCCCCTGGTGCACTGGATCTAGGGGTTAATTCCCTTTTGAGACATATTGGGCTGTTCACTCCCCTCACACCTGTTGTTTCAGGCTCTCTGCAGACTCAGGCAGAGGTCGCCAGGTCCGTTACCCGGGTCATGCTTTCAAACCCGTTTTCCCCTCAGAATCATGAGGGTTATGTACTTTTTTTCAATGCGAGCTGAGATTCTGATATAATCCCCTGACTCGAGGAGCTGGGGTTCTGTTTTTTCCTGCAGCTGGGTCCTTTGCTGGAATCTTACAATGCCAGACCTTTCTCCCATTGAAACTGAATTAAAAGTCTTAATGACTTCAGTGGGCACAGGACGTGGCAGGCAAGCTGTAGGCAGTAGCTGGGTCCATTGGGCTGACAGGAGCCATTCTGAGCTTGGCCCATTTGGAAGTTGCATTTGGCCTGAGGTTCTGGATTTCCAGCCCTTGTGTTTTTAAAAGTCTGAGGGTGATTTTTGCAGCACCAGGGGGTTTGCACCTGTCAGTGCATCCTCACATCCTCATAAATGCCAGTTGTTAAGAATGAAAAGTGCTGGGAAGAACGCTTCCAGGGACGTGTGGGAGGCAGTATTTTGTACCCACTATCGCTGGAAATATACTGTCATGCCTCTGTTTCTATTACATCAGCATGTTAGTGTACCACAGTTAGGTGGGCTGACAGTTACGCCTCCTGAGGGATCTTGATGCCTAGGATCCATTCATTTTATTGGGAATTGAGCATCCAAATAAATACCTTCGGCTACTTCGAGAATCTCAGCTTTGAGGCCTGACCCTGCGCTGTCTTGTATAGCCGTTGACGCTGGGCGAGGTGTGTGTAAAATGCCATCATTCTGATTCGAGGCCTCATTCTTCTTTCACTTACACCGGTCTTTTAGGCATAACTCCATTGACTTTTCTAGTAACCCATGTCAGAGTTTGGTTTCCACCACTGAACCCTCTGATCTTGAAGCCCTTGTCCGTGCGGGACTCCCCTGGATTTCCCAGGGAATTAATTACTCACCAGTAGCCGTGGCAGAATTCGATTTTTATTTTTTTATCATTTCAGCAGCTACTGTTGAGGTTTATTTTTACCCATTTCTTTCCCTTTTTACCGACTGAGGTTTTCAGAGTTGTGGGAAATGATGGGGGCGGGCAGACCGTAATAATTGAATGATGATAGATGCAGAGATTCCAACAGTTAATGTTTGTAATCTGGTACCCTTACATCCAGTTTTAATACGTTTTTCTCACTTTGCTGCTCTGTACCTATGGATTATTACTGCGGGAAATGGTCTTTTGTTGGTGTGTGTGTCTGCGGTGAAACTGACGCTTACCCAGGTGCAGTGATAAAAATTTAATCCTTCCGAGTCTGTTCGTGGGGCAAAGCCCCAGGGCTGGGTCTCAGTCTCTGTACCAGCGTATGTTTGTTGTAGTGTCCTGTGCAAGGATCCTATGAAGTGATATTTTGCTAGGCAGCAATTGACGGCTTTGTCTTGTATCTCCATAGATGTCAGTGAGTGTAACTTGCCACATTTGGCCCTTGGTGTGTTTTCAGTGTATGGACCGTAAAGAGCTTAACTTTTTTCCCCCTCCCGCCCTCCCCGAACTCTGATTGCAGAAAATAAGCCTCTTCTTGCCTCCTAAACAAACCCCTTCAATGCAGATCATGCAGACGTAGGTCTTACGAGGAATTCAGTCTCAAGTATCAGTGAGAGATTTGAAACCATCCAGCATCCTGCCTGACGGCTGCTTTTATTGTCTTCAAGTGAATAATAATAATCACCGTGCCTGTGGGCATCAGGACGTCTCACCACACTTCCCGTCTCCCAGTCTTCTGATGAGACACAACCTCAACTCAGTCCTTTCAATGGAGAGATGCCAGTGTCTGTGTGTGTTTGTGTGTGTGCATATCCGCGTGTTCGTACACAGACAGAAAGTGTAACTGCCCCGTCACGCGGAAGTAATACAGTTTACAGTCTAGGAAGGTTCTAAGCCAGGAAGGAGTTAACCCACCAGGTTTCTCACACTGGGAGGAAGACTGTGCAGTCAGTCTAAGGCTGACCTGGAATGTTTTCCCTGGCTTGGGTCCGTTTTGCTGTGCATTGCCCGTTGTACCCCTGGGAAGCCCTGGCTCTGTGGAGTGAAGCTAGTTTTCAGTGGGTACGTCTACACTGCAGTAAAAGGCCTGCCGCACATCCTGAGCTAGGTCAGCTGCCGTGGGCTCATGGGGCTCCAGCTACAGGGCAGTGGAACGACAGTGCAAATGTCTGGGCGTGGGCCGAGCCCTCCTCCCTAGTGGGGTCTCAGCGTCCAAGCTCCAGCGTGAGCCGCAGCGTTTGCACAGGTGTCTTTAGACAAGCCTGTGGGCGGTGCAGACTTACCACGCTTCCCCTGTTCTCGATCAGGCAGAAGGCTTGGGATTGGAAAGGGCCTGTGCGTGATACTCCGTCCCTCGGAGAGGTGGATGTACCATGGTTTTGTGGCACAAGCCGAAAAGACACGGACGCCGTACAGCTTTCTCTTCCATCTGCTCGTACAGCTGCTGCCTTAGACGTGAGCTTGTTTAAAGCCAGGCTGTAATTATGGCGGTAATGTTGCTTTCCCGGTGTTTGCACTCTGCCGTCTGCAGATCCCAAAACTGTAATTATCCGCTGGCTTTCGCAGTTCGTCTTAGCACCTTCCTTTCCTTCACCAGGCTGCGTTCCACAGGCCCTCTTTCCGCCTGCCTGCAGCTAGCAGCAGGGGTATGCCTGGCTCCTCTGTGTCCACATCTCGCCCCCCTTTTTATCCCCCCATAGCTCCTCCCTCTCGCTGCCAAGCTTCTGGAGGGAAATTTCCACCTTGATTTCAGATTTCTGGCTACCCGCCTGGCTCAGTCATGTGTCCGTCTAGCTCCCAGCTGTGACTGCATTGGCCCCTGGGGCAGACCGACCCCTCAGCTCCACTTCCCCTTCGAAGGCATGTACAGTGGCTAACGCTCGTGAGCTGGGCCAGCAGGGACGCCGGGTGGGACTGGAAAAACTGACTCCAGGGACAAGCAGCCTTCTGGCCCCCATCTAGAGAAGGGCAGCGACACCCCTTGGAGATTGCGCCAGCTGCCATGGTCCTTGCTGCAGGGCTCCACATCCCTCTGGGTAATGGAAGGGGTAAACAGACACTGTCCACGCAGCGCCGAAGACTGCACTCGGGGCCTTCTGGCTCCGGCTCTCCCCCCTATTACAGACGGAGTGAATCCCTGCTCAGAACCCAGGCTGGCTCTCCGGTTGAAATGAGATCCATGCGGCTCCCACGTACTGGAGAGAGTTGGAGCTTCTGCAGAATCCCTCCTTCGGCCCAGGTCAGCTCTTTCCTCGAGAGAGCCAGAAGAGGCCATTGGAGGGGAGGGGAGGCAGAGATGATGTATCTAGCCTCTTTGAAGGCAGGGAGATTGCTTGCCACTGGAAATATGCCAGAGCAATCTCAGAGCTCCGGTTTCTCCACACCCAGAGCCGGATCATGGGGACAAACTCCAACAAGGAAGTAAATCAGCGTTTCTTCCCTGTTCACCTTCACAAAGCGCAGCACAGCAGATCAGTGTGGGGAGAGAGCAGGCCACAGACCTATGCTGATTCCTCTGGGTGTACGCACACCCGAATAGCCATGGCATTGTTCCCAACTTCTGCAACAAGCCGCTATGTCTTGCCACCATCTCCTCCATGGAATGAGGAGGGGCCAGCCGCCCAGAGGTGGAGAACAAGCAGGCAGGAAAGGGGCCTCTTGGCTGGCCCTTTATTTCTTCGTAGCCCACTCTTTCCAGCTCCCCAAGGCTCCGTTTTATAGAGCCAGATGGTTCCTTTGTAGGTATCAGTCTAAATTCAGCTTGGTGTCTCTACTGAACATAAATGTGGCTATTTTCCTGGATGGCAGTGTCAGGATCTCATTGTTTCGAACAGGGAGGTTTTTATTGAAAGAGCAGCTGTCTCACTACATAGTCCCTTCGCAGGCAAATCCAGGCGCACATCACCTCAGCCCCCTTCAGGCGTGAAAACTCCCATCAGACCAACCCCCCGATGATAAACTTTTTGCCGACACAGGCTGTCACAAGTAACGCTCGCATGGGTGCAAGTAAGGGCCCGGTAAACCAAACCCCCCTGCCTTATCCCCTCGGCCTTAGGCCTTCCCTTCAGTCTAGATAATGGGATGGAAATCCATTTCACAAGGAACATGAGATTTGGCGCTTCGGATCAGCGGATCATCTGTTCCTAGCGCTCTTGGCGTACAGCGAGAAACGTTATGGAAAGCTGAGGTTATTCAGAGGTGTTGGAAAAGTCGATTTACAATCCTGGCTCCTATAAAAGGAAATATGACTCGCGTGGCCAGTTCAGGTAGCCTCTGGAGTCCAGCAGGAGGGAACATCGCACTGCAGGAGGTAGCTAGAAGAAGTGAAGGCTGCTGCGGTGAGGTCAGTCACCTGAGAGCAACTTGCGTGACTCTCAGCCAGCCCTGTCTGGAGTTAGACCCCCGATTAGTGCCAGTCTGGGAACAAATGTCTACCCAGAGCTTTGGGCAAAACGGGGTCACTGGACCTTGTCCAGATGCGGTACCAAGGGAGGGCGGAATCTCCACCCTGAGAGGTTTTAAGGACTGGCTTGACAAAGTCCTGGCTGGGATGGTTTAGTTGGAGTTGGCCCTGCTCTGAGCAGGGGTTGGACTTGATGACTCCTGAGGTCCCACCCAGCCCTCATCTTCTAGGATTCTTCCACACGGAGCTGAGCAAGAAGTACAGGAACAGCTTTGTCCCGTTCCCATTATTTATTGCACGAGCTTTTGTGGGAGAAAATCCTTCTCCATCGTCAAGCATCTGACGAAGTGGGATTTTCTCCCACGATAAATACGTGTGTTAGTCTTTAAAAGTGTCCCAGGACTCCTTGTTTGTTTTGCCTGAAAGCGTAAACGCCTTAGCACAGAATCACGGTGAGATCCAGAGACGTGAAGGGAACGGCAGCAGTGTTTGCTTCCTGATAGGAGTTGCTTTCCCAAGGCCTTGGTATCAACAGTCGTGACTGCAAGCTCAGCCAGCCTTGGATTCCAGTAGGAAATTACCACCAGCGTCCTCTTTCCTCTCTCTGTCCGGCTCTGGAACAATAGCCTGTTTACGGGAGGGCAGCAGAGAGGAGTGAGCCTGGAGCATAGTGATGCAGGCCCACGCGGTTCCCTTGGCGCAGGGACAGATTGGGGTGTCAGCGCACAAGAAAAACAGTCCGTTTTCCCTCTTTCACTCTTTCCTTATGTGACACAGAACCAAAACCCGGCCCATCAGGGTCAAGAATGGAGGTGTTGACCTCACTGAGCCGGTCACATTCCACCACAGGGAATTAGTGTCTGCCTTTCTAAGCTCCCGCTGCCACTTCCATTGGATACAGCAAACTTAAAACAGCTGCCACGTTCCACCCCAGAGCTGGCTGCATTTGAAAGGTGGGTGAAGCCACCTCCAAGCGTGGTAGGATGCTCGGCTTCACAGCCCAAGACTGCAGTCCTTATTGGTGTGAGTGGACCTGCTAAGCACAGGAGAACTCCTTGGGAAGGGATTTCTGGGACGAAAGATGCCATAGATGCACCTACCAGTGTTGGCCAAGGTTTTCACTAGTGACCAGTTTTAAGAGGAAGCTCTGGAAGTTTATGATGGGATTGCCTGCAGAGTTAGGGGGCTGGCCTCCAGGACCCAGGAGGCACCTTCCAGTTCCTGCAAAATGCTGAAAAGGGGGCCTGGTTTTCAGAGGGCAGGTGCTCAACACTTTCTTAAAATCAGCCGCCCTCTAAGATGCCACAGGTGGGCCCCCAAAACAGGGGCAGCTAAAAGTCACCTTCGCATGTCTTGGTCCCAGGAACATATGCTCTCGGGACGCCCGGAAAGTCTGTGGTTCTCGGTGGTGATCACCCAGCAGGGACGGCAGCAGACCATGGTGCCACTAACAATCTTCCTTCTCTTTCAGGCTTCTGGTCTTTCCTGTGGTTCGTGTCTTTCTGCTTCCTAACAAACCAATGGCAGAGGACAGAAAACAGCAAAGGGGCAACTCAAGGAGCGGATGCCGCCCGGGCAGCCATTGCCTTCTCGTTCTTCTCCATCATCTCCTGGGTGAGTTAAGGTTCCAGGCACATAGCCAACGACAGATGTGCAGGTGGGAAGAAATTGGGGCCTACGGGAAATATCCATCAGGGAGAAGGGGCTGCAGCAAGGTGCCCTGTATATTAGATTCATTCTAGGCCCATGGGTACCAGGGACAGGCTACTCATCCTTAGTGATGTGACTGATCCTGCCCCCAGTGGAGTGAATGGCCGGACTCCCATGGCCACAATGGAGGTGGCTCTGTGTCCTCAGCCTCACGTCTTGGAGTGCCAAGGTCTCAATGATTTACAGAGCTACGGTTGTGTCTCTTGTTTCGTTTGGGAACGCGTCCCTGTGCAGGGAGTTCCTGGGTGCGGAGGGAAGTACTGACTCAATTCTCTTTCAGAGCCGATCTTCAGCAGGGAGAATATTTAGGAGTGTTTTTATAGCCAAAAGAACAATAAAACATATTGTCCAGAGAGCGGTTGGAAAGGAATCATCAGCTCGGGGACAGATTAGATACCCAGGCATCACTGATGGTTTAGGAACCCCCAGATCACTCCTGCCACAGAGCCGGAGGATAAAGTAATATGAGCACTTGACGCCTCCCCACAATGCAGTGGGGGGCTGACATCTCACTGGAACGGCTCTCGAACTCAGTCCCCTGCCAGCACCCCCACCGTTATCAGAGCGATCGTTTTCTTCATTCCTTGGAATTTCAGTGCCCCTGTGAGAAGCCAGGTGTCTAGTTCCCCCAGGTGGTAGCAGCAATTGATGGCACGGAGCAGGCCGGCAGGGTTTTTACCAAGTTCTGAGAGTTGGGGAAAGACCGTAGACGCCTGCACCGTGTTTGCAGTGGCTCTCAGCATAGGATGGAGAATTGCATTGCTCAGTTTTCCTAGTGTAGACAAGCACAAAGTCTGTCCCCATCCTGCCCCCTCTCTGTTGTGACATGGGACCTCTGGCAGCCATCATTCTCCAAGGTCTAAACGCTGCCCACACTAGCTTTCCAAATGTGCCGTCGGACATCAATGAATGTAACCGGGCTTCACGCAGCTCCGTGAACATTCACTCCTGTGGTAGGAATTGCCAGTTTTGCAACGTAAAGGACCCAAGAGCTAGATACAGCAAAGGTCACGGGGGGAAAAGAAATAGGGAAACGAAATCAAATCTAAGCAGAGCAGAGCAGTAGAAAGGGGAATTAGGAAATGTGATTTGCAGAACTGGGGTCCTGCCAGGTAAAAATGATTCGTAGTAAAGAAATAATTGTAGTTCAACTACAGGGAAACCTCTGACGAGTCAGGATGAAACTTGTGGGAATGTGGCTGGACAACACCAGATTTGGTTCCCTTTGGTCTGGGGAATTCCAAGCTTCCTGTCTCCCAGTCCCCCAGTCCTGTGGGCGCCCCCTTCCTCACTAGAATTCGAGAGCAAGCCAGTGAACGCCGTCATTTCAGGGCCTGTGGTTAGAGCTCCCTGAGTGCTTAGATTGAAAAACAAATCCCCAAGCCCACAGAAATATTTCCCAGCTACCAGCCCATCCTGCTGCATGCCAGAGACAGACAGCCTCCCGGAAGCCGCCTCTGTCGGGAAAGTTGTCTTGGAGCGCAGTGTTCGGAAGTTCTTGTGTTGACCTTCCTGTGCTATGAGTGGGGGCTTTCGTTTGCCTACGTGGGAGCAGAGCGAGGCCTGTGCTGAGTCCCTCCCTAACCTACTGTTTGAGCCCTTCCTACCAGAAGGACAGATTTTCTCCCTTTTCTGCCAGTTAGTGACGGAGGCTGCCCTAGGCCCCTGGCAAGAGAAAAGGGAGTGAAGCACAGGGAGTGAACCAATTTAACCATGAAAGAAGGGAACAGCCAGAGAGAAAGGCCCGAAACACAGCGTGTGGGGAATCAGTGTGAGCACAGACCTGCTCTCCTCTGGGTCTGCAAGAGTAACAATCCCATGGAAAGAACTGATGCCCTCGGAGGAGCTAATTGAAGGAGCCTGGTGAATGGAGGTGGGCGACCGGTCCAGGAGACCCTAACGCTTGCAAAGAGTGCCGGGTGATTTTCAGTCACGGCCGACGTGCGCCTCAGTTTTACACCTGAGCCAATCTGAATGACGGCACCCCTGCAACGCAGCTGTCCCCCCCCCCCCGCCAACTCCGCCAGTACCGCCCAGGCCTAACACTGCTCAGCCTGGGGGGGCGGACAGGATCACAGCCCAAAGAGTCCCGGCTGCAAATAGCTAGAATGAGCCGCTTTGCTGTGGTAAAAGTCGCCTGTCAGCGCAACACGGCTGTGCCACACGCATGTCATGTTGAATGGCAGCAGCCAGGTACGACAGCAAAACCGATAACTGCCTGAATTCGACAAGCGCCGTGTGCCGAAAGCCGATCTCAGACCCATCCTCAATTCACACCTCTGGCTGGCAAACCATCCAGCGTGCGGCCGTCCAGCTGTGAGCTGTCAGATGCTTGGAGTTGTGTGCAGGGGCGAGTCCATGCCTCCCCACACTGGCTTGCTTAGGCTTTACAAGGGGGTCGGAGCACGTCGCTCTGTAGGA
Organism: Pelusios castaneus; assembly: GCA_007922175.1. Lineage (NCBI taxonomy): Eukaryota > Metazoa > Chordata > Testudines > Pelomedusidae > Pelusios > Pelusios castaneus. The sequence goes on along the minus strand of ML685786.1, from coordinate 3,142,324 downwards.
GCCCCGGTGGTTCCGTCGGCCTGTGCTGTGGGAACTGGGGCGTCTCACTCAGAGCATCGTCTGGGCCTCCCCGGCTCTGGGCCCAGTTTTCGAACCAATTTAGCTGTTCCCTGGCTCTGTTCGCATCCCAGTAAATCTCTCATAATCCCAGTTTCCCTGCAGCTCCTCTTAATTCACAGGCCCTAACCCCGGGCGGTATTGCTAAACCGCATTGAGGGTATCTGTGCTACACCCTCCCCATCCTGTCAGCCACTCGGCAGCGTCTCTCCTGGCCCAGATCACCGCTGTACAGCCTGGCTGTTGCTTTGGACGCGTCTGATGGCCCCGAAGGGCTTTGGAATGGCTTGTCTTAGTTCCAGTGCTGGGGGCCCTTTGAGAAGGCGCGTTGCTAAAAATGATTGTCGGTTGCCCAGATACCACCCCTCAATGGGCAGACCCAGCTGGTCCTGGTAGGGCCCGCCGGTGAGTGTAGACGGTGCTGAGTCAGGCCCTGCGAGACTGCTTTGCTAGCGAACGGTGCTGCTCTGTTCCCCAGAGACCTGTGTGGCGCTATCTCCCATCTCGGAGTGCCAGGGGAGCCCCACGCTCTGTGGCTTTTGGGCTCTGCTGCAGTTGCTTCCCGGGAGCCCAGGGGTGTCGTTTGTGACATGGAGCGCATGTCCCCTGGAAACCAGACTGAGACCCAAACAATTAGTCTGGGAACCGAACAATCACTTGTGAGGCTGGAATAGCATAGGTGATCCGCAGGAAGGGCTGCGTCCCGTTCCCAACCCCCAGCCAGCCAGGCTCCCTTGGGGCGAAAATGGCTCTCTCTGCACCCGGCCCAGGCTCTTGGACGGCTCTGCAGTCGCTCTCAGCGCCTAGCGGCTCCCATTGTTCTCAGGGCTGGAGATTCTCCATTGCTTCAGGGTCGGGGCTGGGTGCTTTTGAGACTGGCCCCGTGTGACAGAACCAATTTGTCTCTGTGACGCGTGTTTTTTAAAAATGGCAAAACCTTGGCGCTGGCCCGGTGCCTTGAGAGCGCTCCCAGGAGTTTGTACACCAGCCACGTGGACGTCCCCCTGGAAAGTCCTTCCCCTGGATGAAAGGAGGATGAAGCCTTGCATAAAAGGAAAATTTTTGCTCCCAGGTGCACTGTGGCAGAGTGAAGGGTGATCAACCCCAGTCCTTTGATTTGGCTGCCCTTTCTCAGGGGGCTGAGCTGCAGAGAAGCAGCCCTGAGGCCCCCTGACTGGCGAGCTAACGCGTGGCAGCTGCCTGCGGATAACCAGCAATGGGCACCACCTGAGTGGCTCCCTGGAGCATGATAAAGCCTGCTTCAGAAGCCAGGTCTGGGAGGGGAGGGGAGGGGAGGGGAGGGAAAGAAAGAAAGAAAAGAAAAGAAAAGAAAAGAAAAGAAAAGAAAAGAAAAGAAAAGAAAAGAAAAGAGTAGGTAGGGCTGGCAGAGGCAGAGGCAGCTTTGGACACTCTGCCTGCAGGAGCTGGAAGAAGGGCAGCGACCCTTAGCCTCTGGGGGCCCCAAGCAAGCCCAGTGAAGTAGACCAGCGTGTATCCTGTTGGAAGAAGGCTACCTGCATGGAAGCTATGTAAATAAAGGAGCACAGGTGCTGAAAAGCACAAGAGACTTTGGTCAGGTCTGCTGAAGAGGGGAGGAGAAGCTGGAAGGGACTGTGCAAGCGGGGGTGTGCACAAAGAGCAAGTTCTGTATTTTCGCCCCCGGCAGGTCCCATTCTGATGTCAGTGGTGGTGCTGAGCATGGAATATAACAGATCTGATGCTGGGACTTTGCCATCCTTTTAATGAAAGTGGCCAGTAGACAATCCAGGGAGACTGCTCCCATTGCTGAGTTTTGTGCAATCACCCGGCTGTTGCAGAGTCGCAGTTCTGAAGCGGTTGGACTCCTTTGCCAATGGGTTTTTTCCTCCCAGTGCAGAGCTATTCTGACACTGATCTTGCTGATAAACCCTGGTGCTTTACATAATCGATCCCCAGAAAATAAGCCGCTGTTACATGGCGCTGCTGGCATATCAAAGCGAGGCGGGGCAGAGAAGCTGCTCTCAGATGCTGCCGGCAATTTTCCATAAGCTCATCATGGGTCAACTAACTGAATTGTTAACGAGCCAGCCTGAAATAAAAGCAGGTCTGTCGGTCTGGCCAGCCCCCTCTCCCCCAGGCTGTGACCTGAATACGTCTAACCTCGCAAAAGGGCGAAGGAGTCGCTATGGACCTGACTTATTTCCTGGGTTTCTGAGGCTCCCCGGATTGGCCTGAATTCTGCGGGTGGCCCCAGTCAGGCAGCAGGAGCACAGAGCTGTAACCTAGGGCAGCATCTAGCTCTCAACAGCCAGAGCGGTTCGGCTTCATCTTAAGGCGGGCGATGAAGGGTGAATAAATGTTTTTCACCTCCCAGATTGCTACCTAAGCATTGGGTGCAATCTGCCCTCTGGGACGAGGGGACATTAAAATGTTTCTCTCGGGCCCGCTGATTCTGGTCACAGGGCACATTTTCTCTCCTCACTTGGAGGATTTGAAGACCTGGTTGGGGGGGGGGGTGTGCTCACCACGGTAGAAAGGTTCGCTGCTGCCTTTCCTTTGCCTCCTGCATTCCACGGTCTGCTTCGGCCGGCGCAGTAGCTGACCGGAGACTGTGGGAATCCTGGGTGTGGGGCTGGTGCCTGGCTTGGTGGGACTCACCCCGTGCAGTCCCCGCTCAGCTGGAACCCCTGCCTGGGCTTCGGGGGCACTGGGTGGCTGTCTCGGTCGCCTCGCATTGCCCCCAGACCTGGCTGGCCAGCTATTGGGGGGAACATCAGCGAACACATCCATCTTTGGAGAGCTGGTTCTGCTGAGCCCTAGGCAGCAAGCGAGGCCGGCCAGCCCCAAGCAGACTCTGGCTTTTACCTGGGGGGGTCGTATACATGGGAACCAGCGGACTAGGCAGACAGTGTCTTGAACCGCTGATGCCTTCACTGACTCTGTGAACTCCCTCCTCCTCGTTCAAGGTTGCCCTGACGGTGATGGCCATGCAGAGATACCGCCTGGGGACTGACATGACTCTCTTTGCCACGGATCAGTTTGCCACAGACCCCAACGCTGGATACCCGGGGTACCCCACCGGCACCGGCATTGAAAGCACGGAAACCTATCAGAGCCCACCGTTTACTGAGACCACGGGCACCAGCCCGAAAGGCTACCAGGTGCCGGCCTACTAGAGGACGGAGGGCTCAGCAAGGTGGTGTCTAAACAGACCGAGGCTCTCCACTTCACTGGTTGATTGCAAGTGTATTAAGTCCCATTTCTTTAATGTGGCCACTCAGTGCCGGGTTACTTACTATTAGCTAGTTGTGCAGTGAATTCTGTACAGTAGTATTGGTTCTTGTCTTACCTGTCTAAGGGGTTTTGAGAAAAGCAGTGTTCCCTCTAAGTTGGAAACAGAAGGAAGGTGGCTCTCGTGCCAAACGCACACAGCAAACCAGTGCTCTGTAACTCGTTTTAATGCCAAACGTTAGCATTCAGTTTTGCTGAGCGCCCGGGAAAGCAGACAATAATTCTCCTGTTAGAAAACACAATAGCTGATATGTTGATGGTTATCGCGTTCTTCCAGAGCTAACACAGAATTGTTCTCGTTTTGATGAACTCGGGTCTGCATACACAGCTCCCATTCATGCTAGCGGACGTTTGCCTCATACCTTCCCACTGCGAGAAGCCATTAGAGAGCTTTCTTGTAGTGCATAGAAAGTGCCAAATTGGGAAGAAAAAAAAAAAGTCTGTTTTTAGTTTGTATATATTTACTGGACAAAAAAATGAACAGATGTTGCAAACATGCATCACTGTTTTTGCCTTTTGCTTTTTTAAAAAAATCAAATCTCTTATCAGCTTTAACTTTGTATCTGTTTATATTAAAAATTACTGTTTTAAACTTGGTTTGGAAAACAATTCAGCAAAAGATTATCTAATTGACAAGGCCACTTATTAGTGGAAAATATGGTGTGTTGCAGTTCAACGCCTACGTAACGTTTGTCATGCTAAACAGTTTGCAAATTTACAATGGGTTCCTACCAGAGATACTGAACAGTTGTTTACTCTCTAATTTAAAGTCACTGAAACAAGCGGTGTGGGTGTGTTAAAACACAGTGACTCAAATTTAAATGTAATCAATTGGGGAGCATGGCCTATATTTTGATATTGGAACGTGCCACCATCTGCCATTATCAGAAGCAAATAAACTCAGATGTGAATGTATTGTTACGTTGCAGCCACTAGAAAGAAGTAAACCGTTCAGATGTTATAAAGCAAAACTGAAAAGCCATTCAGGTTGCGCAGTAAATGAAAACTAAACATGACCCATGTCTTCAATTAACTTGAGAGAATTAAGAGAGCGAGTCAATATAAAATGGGAAGGGGAAAATACCTAAATTTTAGTTGATATTGGCTGCAAAATGACTAACTTACTAGCATCAAATGACTGTAAAGCAGACAAAATGCAGTCGATAATCCATCCCAGTAATACTCTGTCCCAGTTTACCCAGGTGACCAGTAGCCGTGGTTTTGTGGTGTTGATCTACAAGAGTAGCAGACACATCTGGATGAGTTCAATGTTTACTCTCCTACTGCCATGATGGAAACTTTGCTCTGTACATAAAACCATTGCTAGTCTGGATCAATTTTATTGGTTATTTTGGTCTCTTTACTGAGAGCCAGGTGAAAACTCTTATTTCTTGTTTGCAGACTCGTGTGTCAGTGTGAGTGAGGCCCTTGAAGTGTCTGACGGCTTCTGACCTCCTGATGACCAAACAGTTCAAATGACTTAAAAAAACGTTTTGTCATTATTATTGCAGCTCATTTTAGCAGCACTTTAAATGGCAAATAAATATGTTTCTCAACAGTCACAGGCCGACTCTCTCACTGACAGCTGTGTTACTTGAACTCCGGACTAGTCAGGAAGGATTAACATGTGCATTTCCAGTGGAAGTTAGATTTGCTGCATCTGAAAGACCCAAGCTTGACTGCCGGTGTTAAACAGCAGCAGGTTTTTCACATTACATTGATCAAACAAAGGTTCTCTGTTTCTCTTCAGTCATTTTTGGCTCTGTTTTGAGCTGAAGGTGCACCAATCTGACATGCCAAACACCTGAGATTTCCAGGACAATTTTTGCAGCGCTTAGTCCCTCTGCTGCAGGGTTCCTGTCTGAAACAGTGACAAGCCACAGCTGCTGCTCTGCTTCATGCCAGCTTCCTCCTGCCGGCCTGAAGCAGGGAGATGCAACAGGCTAAAATCATTAGGGAAGTTTGCGGTTGACCTTTGCAAGCAAGTGCCGTTAGCATCAGCAAAGGGTTGAGAAACCCTCCCAATAAGTGGACAAAGAACAGCTGACTCCTGGTACCTAATACACCTAAATTAATTCCATGGCCATTGTGATTCTCCACCAAATCAGTCTTGCTAGGGGGGAAGCAAAAGCAAATGATTTTCATACAGGGTACAGTGGAACTGTAGCACTATTTTCCTTAGAGGGAACACTGAAAATTTAGCAGCACAAAAGATACTTGTGTCAATATTTTAGCAAAACTATAATCAATTTAAATGTTTACTTAAATTGATTGTATATGTGAGCTAATGTTTGTTGGGTACATTGTATTTTTTCTAACTATATACCTGTTCCAGAGTTTCCTTGTGACTGTAAAGACCGAGGTTCTGTCTGACTCCTAGAACTGTCCTGATCAGTGGTGTAAATATGCTAACTATTATAATACGAATGTAAGCACCTGAGGTCTACATTGCATTTCCTCTTTTTTTCATTCCCAACTGAAAGACTAAATGGATTTCCTCCGAGGGCTGTTAGAACAAGTTGGTGCAAAAACGGTAGTTGCACACACCACTAATGACTGGCCTCGAGAAACAGAGGCAAGACAATGTGGTTGTCACTTAATACCCAAAGGCATTAATTTCACACTCAAGGGGCACATTGCTCTCCTCGCGGCCACATGTGCTTTTCCCCAGCTTTGCTCAAACAAGTAAGTCGCTCTGTTTAATTACACTTTTAATGTCACCCCTTTAGGAACTGGCTCCTTTGCAAGACTGGGGGCGGTGGATTGAGCACCGGGCACCGGGGAAAATTATTAGTGTGGCAGGAAAGCCCTGCAGCTTGCTACTCGCTTAGAATCAGAGGCGTACAAAGCTGCAGCCTATTCAGTTAGTACAAGGTTAGGTTACAGCAGCAGTCAGCCCTGCTCTCTTTACCGCTGAAACCCTTCCCTGGCCCCGGTTCTTTCATTCCCTGCTGGAGGCTGGCCTTTCAGAAGAGCATGGGTGCTTGAGAGTCTCAGCAGGGGCCGTGTGCCAGCAGCCACAGACTCAGAGCTGATCCACCTTTGGGGGGAAAGTCGTGTGGAAACATGGGCCACCATGGCAGAATTGCGGCCCTTGCGAGGCATGCATGATACATTACAATCAGCCCCAGGAACCCAGTCACATCCGAGAAAAGTGTAATTAATGGACGTGCACAAGTCACACCTGCCTTGGAAACAATATTTAGGGAAGATGGTTTCTGGCACATTTGCTGGGCTGGTGAACCCGTTTCATTCTGTTTCACTCGATTATTAGTTGTAAAGACCCTTCTGAACTAACATGCTCAAAGGTAGAGGGGACATCTGACCGCTCGCCAGCAATGACACAGGCCGACTGCTTGCACTAAATCCTGTTTCCAAGCAGCTTGCAAGAGTCCAAGATGTTCCCCGTGGCTGTTTTAACCGTTAATAGTGCTGGCTTTTTAACTGTTGTGGTACATCTTATGGCAATGAATTGTGAAATAGACTAGTGCGCACAGAAACAGATTGTAATGAAATATATTCTTATGGACTAGGGTTAGAAAATTAGTAGATGTCCATGTAATAATGGTAGTATGTTGTTTGGGGTGCAGATGTTACTTATTCAGATCACCCCTCCATGCACTTCTCAGAACCGTGTTTTTCCTCTCCTCTATTTCTGTTGTAAAGTAACTGTGGTTCAGTAGATAGTAGTTGCTTTTCTTGTAGAGATCCAGACCAAGTCACGTCAGCATGCCAGGATTGTGTTGTGAATTTGAGTGCCATGCCACTTGCTGTTTAGATATATACTGCAGTGTTCCCTACAGCCCTCCATCAGCCCCGTAGACTCTAACACAGAGGGCCAAGTAATCCTGCTCTCAGGCTAGTCTGCTGAAAGCTTCTGCACAATGTTAGCAGTTGGATGTAAAGAATAGTCTAACCATCATCTATGCCTTGCTGGAGAGCTGTTCCCTAGAAATAGTCTTGCTACAGGATGCCTTGGTGCTGTAACAGACACGTCTCAACACAGAGGTGAACACGCAAGCAGCATGCTTTTGTGTCAACGTCATTTTAGCATGTTCGGTACCGCAGGGCTGAAAACCAGCTGTGTATTGGCAGCGTCTCCTTGAGGGAAAAGCTTCATTTCCTTCCACGCTTTTCGTTATTCCCACTGAGTACTGAGACGTGATAAACTGAGGTTAACAGAAGTTTGATTTCTTTTTTGTCCCTGCCGCGCTGTCTTTAAATAGTGTAACAGCTGGTCCCAGCCATCTCTGCTAGCAGCACCGGGGGGGTCAGGGGTTGTTTTCTTTCCTGAGGCTTTGAAGTAGATCAAGTTCCCAGGCCTGTAAAGCTCAGCTCGTACTAACCCTGCTTCACAGCTCTGTTGAAGATTAGTTCATGTTAATACTTAGCACTTAATCTTCTAGCACATCTATTTCCCTCAGGTGTGTATTCCCAGTAATCCACACCCCCCCACTTCAGATAGTGTTTGCAGACTGCCTTTCAATTCTACCTGCTGCAGGTGCGATACAGGCTGACCGGAGCCGTCACCTCCCCCATAGGACAGCATTTAGGCATTTCCCTGGACTCACTATTTCTGTTATATGCAACTTCCTTACATTTTGCAAACTCACTTTTTGGCCTTCTACAGCGTGTGCACACCCATGCACGTAGGGAGCCTGCTGGCTCATCTCCATTATACATGTATTCATGGTACCTTAATGAAGTGTTTCTTGGAGCCACTCATGTCAAAAAGACCCTCACCAAAAGGCTTAAAAGATGGCCTTTGAATTCATCAACTTGAAGCCCACGTTTAGCTGCCTGTATTTTGTTGCAATACGCATTTAAAACCTCAGATTCTTTAATAGTTTTTAATATCAAACTGATACCAAATGTGGTTTGCAATTTAATTTTTTGCAGATACCTCTTTACAAGCAGACCGCTTCCGAGAGTTGCAGTTGTCAGTAATCCTACGTGTATTGTAGTATAGAGTGGACTGTGTATGGGAGTAAGTAAAAATGTTTACAATTTTTGTATTGCTCTTTTGAAAGAACAATCTGTGATTGCGTGTTTTCAGCGTCCATGTACCAACTGCAACTTATTTTCAATAAAGATTTAAAAATTAACAGAAGTGGCCTGAAAACTCCAATAATACTTTATTTAATCATGTGAGCACAGGAACAACAAACCTGCATCATCAGGCTAGATTGATGGGTCACCTCGAGGAAACTTACAGTGGTACGTCAAGTTCTCAATCCCCTAAGTGGGGACACAATGATTTGATGACACAGAAGAAACTAACTGAAAAGAAAGGGAAGGCAGAAGAAGCTCTTTCAAAGAATAGGCATTTCCTCACCTCTGAACTTTACAAACCAAAATAAGAGGCAAGGAGAAAGCAGTTTACATCATGGGTCAATAGCTTACGAAGTGTGATGGGCACTAACATCAAAACAGATAGTAAAAGTATTTTTTAGTTGTGGTAGAATGACTAATGTAAAAAACTCACCTATTGCAGGGGAAATAGATTTAGAATTTCGGAACAATAATTTGAAAACATTACCCTTTGCAATGTATACATGCATAATATACAATCATGCAACAAGGTTCACCCCTTAGAAAATCATTTTCTCCCCCATTTCAGGGGACTTAGCCTGGCCCTAGGAATAATGGTACAAGATCAGGTATTCAAAAATATCCTGAGTTATCTGAAAAGAAATAATCTACAGACATTGCAGTCTGACATCAAGCAAAATCAATAATAAGAGAAGGCAAAGAAAATTCATTTCTGCAGCCAAGATTAATGCTTTAACAGCTCAAGCTGTTTCCTAGAAGTGCTGTTTTAATAAAAGCAATGTCTTGTCACTCAAAATGAAAGAAATTAATTTTCATTTCTATTTGTGTGTTAAAAATGAAACACGGTCTGCCACGACTGGAGCGTGTCAGACACCAACAAACGACAGCTGTGGAAGTGCGATGCAGGAATGCTTCTCGACACTGCAAGTTAAAGCTGGGGCTGGAGGATTTGTTTCAAATGTGAGTCCATGTCCCCTCTAGTGGGAATTTAGAGGTCAAGTGGGAGGAGCAAAGCTGCTCCAGACTCTTCACCAAGGGAGTCCCAGGAAGTAAACTCTCCATACAATCCTTAACAGACTGTCCTCTTCAGTGCAGACCACTGGAAACAGATAAAGGCACTGCAGAGTAAAAACGCTCCGTGACTGCAGCATCTAATGCTCCAACATGTGTTTGCTTCGCACTAACACCATTCACACAGCCAAGAAAGGAAACGTGGCAGTTGTTAAATAAAATGCCCTTTGCAGAGAGTAAAGCTTTGGACGCTACCTTTCTACGTGCGGTACTGCAAAAGAAGTTTCTTCAAAGAACACAATTACATAGAAAGTCAGAGGCAACCTCAAATCCCAGGTTCAACTAATCACACTGAGATCAGTCCAATTCAAGTAATAGAATTCTTTCAGCTTTCAGCCAGGAATATTCTTTGCTATATACGTAGCCAGGTGTTTACAGCATATATTTAATGGTCTTATTCACCAGTGTAGCAGCTTCCCTCTTTTTCCCCTCACTTCACACCCATTACCCCTCTCCATCTTTGTGTCCAAGATGGAACATTACCCACGCCAGATATTAAGGAAACTGCTTTAGAGCTGTCCCCGCACTAGCAATGATACTACAGCTAACGGGTGGAAACGCATCTTGCAGGGTGAAAGGTGGCCCCCCGCCTGACGAACCAGCCCTGTTTCTAATCAGGTGTTTAGGAAGCTAACACTGTTAATTTGGTAGAGGTGTATCCGGTGATCCCTTATACGGCGCTGGAAGGCAGGGCTGCAGTGAGTCTCTAACCTGCTAAGATACTCAGCTGGCCCGCACTGTGCTGTCAAACCTCATTCCAAAAAGTGCACCTTTAAGAGTGAGACGGTTTTATTGGTCTTTGCAAAAGCTAACTGATGATTCTGCTGATTGCTTGCAAGGAAGGGAATTCTTCGTCCTCAATGTGCAAAGCTTTGTGGGGGCCTACGTCCTGCTGAGTCAGCACTTGCTTACACGTTGGGCAGATGCAGCAGTCCAAATCAGAAGTAGGGTCCGTTTGCCAGACGTTCTTTTTGTTCTTTTTGGGTTTGTTTGAGCCTTGTTTCTCTTTGACCCGGAAGTCATGGTGAGCAGAAAGCAGTTCTTGCTGTTTAGCCGTGTCTGGCAATAACACCAGTAACTCGTTAAAGATTTTCATGAAGTTCTCTCCAAGCAGCTCTCGGCAGCTTTGGTAGTACTGTGCGGCAGAAATGAGCCCCTTCAGTTAAAAGAGAATCAGGACAATTAGCAATGAGAGGAAAGAGTCGACTGAGCGAGAGTGAAATTCAGCACTCTGTGCCTCTGCCCACTCGACGCCACCGTTCATTGTTCACACTCAATGATGCGACAACCAAGAAGGACTTCAAATATTTATAAGGGTGCCACAGCTCACCTGTCTGAATTGCCCAGAGTGAGTCTTGAATTGATTGAACCTAGACTCGTCACTCTGAAGAAACTCCTTTATAGACTGTATTAACTGAACGTTCCTTTGCTGAAAATTCTCAGGTGTCAAGAAAGATCCTTGACAGGGTTTTGGCCTGCATTTGGAAAGAAAATGAATTAACATACCATGCAAAGTGGTTTAGATCTGTTACAATGGCCATTGCCAATCTCTCCGCACGGAGCATGCTTCCCTTTCACCCAGTTACAACCAGGGCTCCCATTAGTAACATACCCCATTCTGAAGAGAGGCTGGACGGCATCAACTATGTATTAGTGGGCCGGCTCCCAGTTCCTCCTGAATAGGGAGGACTCTTAAAAGCAAGTTCAGTCTATTCTTGATCCAAACTGACCTGATCTGAAAACACACTTCCTACGTTCCGACGGGGTCGCCATGTTAGTCTAGTTCAGCAAAACAGAGTCCTGTGGCACTTCATAAACTGTGTTTACTAACGTGTACAAGTCAGAGGCCTTTTCCACACTGGGACTAATGGGAATTATTTACCCCAGGAGACATCTCCTTGAGGATGGCAGTTCTCTTGTTTTAGCAATCCGACGGAACACACACCCCTGGCCGAGAGTGGCATTTAGGGCCTACGGATACTCTGAATTCCCCCAAAGCAAGTTTCCATGTGCAGACAAATATTTCTCTCTCTGAGCAGGGGAGTCTAATACATCGATCTAATACAAGGCAGCAGTGTGCTGCCATTACTAGGATTACTGCCAGCAATAAAGAGTCTGATCTGTCAATTGAGAAGCAGAATGGAAAAGGTTCTGACCACTCCAACCCCTGTTCACACTGCAGAAGTCACTTAAACAGCACTGCGGTGCCCGTTGGAAACTCCACAAACCCCAGGGGATTATAATGCGGCTTGGTGTTTGTGTCTCATACTGGGAAGTTTGTGCAACACTGGACGTGGGCAGCTTGCCTTGAGAGCGTCACCCTTCCCTTGGTGAGATGGAGTCACTGAGGTTTGTAAGGATTTCTTGCTGTACATTTAGGGGTGAATCCTTCCTCCCCCACAACTGACATGTTCCACCTGTTTAGGTTTGCTCAGATCCATACCTATCCATCAAACTGGACTCACACCCACCTCTACACATCTCCCAGGAATCGGACTCAGATTCTAACACAGCCTACAACAGAGATCTGAATCAGGTCCCTACTTTCTTATACTGCTGGCCTCTGAAATCTCACGTCTTCAGGCTAGTCGCTCCCACAGCAGCATGCAATATTAAGAAGCCTCATGTGTAGGAACTGAAACACACCTTGTGTGGAAAGGAATGTGAATTCTCGAAAGGCCTCTACTTACTCGTTCAGAGATGTAGTGGCAGGATCCGAGATACTGGGAGACGGAATAGCAGTGAAACCCGGAGGAGGTTTGCTAACAGGCACCGACAGCCCCGGAGGCGGATTCTTTAACAGCGCCACCGAGTTAAAGCCTAGATTAAAAGAGCACAGAGTGGGGAAGAAGTTAGTGCCCTGTGTGTGCTACACAGCCAATCGTCTTTCAGATTCAGTCTCCCGCCCCCTCCAAAGTGTGAAGGTGACACGTACCAAACAGCCGAACAGTCAAGTATCTGACGACAGGTACAATTAACCTGCCACAGACCCCAGTCACACCAAGAAATGCCCCCAACTGGCTGGTCTCTGACCCCACGTGAAAGCCCTACCTGTTGATTTACTGTTTCCAAACAGGCACTGGTGGGAAACGTAATTTCCCATAATTATAATGAATGGAAATAATGGCAAGGTCGCAGCTTTACTCCACCTGTGCTATACGACCGGTATTTTCCAGCAGGCGTTACACATAACCGAGAGCTACTCTGTCGACTGCTGACAGGAGACACCACTGCAATACAGTGCATTAGGTGTGCAAGACATTAATCTACTGCCATGTGAAATAGCCTCTGCTGGCTCCCAACATCTCAGTGATGGTTTCCTCCCGTCTACTATTCTTCCCTGCCATGCTTTTGCTCTGGGAGAAGGCTCAGCATGAAGTTTCCACTAGGGAGGCACCAAAATAGTGTTTGTTAGCTAGACACAGGCTCCATTAGATGACCCAATTCTAGGGACTCGAGTTAGGATTGGGTCACAAGCTAGAGTCCATCATAAAGGCAAGAGCATCCCTGTAAAACTGGAGTAGCCGACAGCTGGACCTACATTGATTTACCATTTACTATGATCATGCTGCTAGGTACTGCTCACGCTGTCTCTCTACAAAGGAGTGTCCAGACTTGCTCCTGGAACCCCAACGCGCACACGTACACCTGGTCTTACTCACTAGCCAGGAGTGGGGGCTGGCTGCTTATCTGCCAGACAGAGCGCGGCAGCTCTGCCGTTGAATGAGGCAGGAAGGCGTCAAACTGCTCAATGGGGTTTGCTGGACTAAATGTTTCCACTAGATCTCTAGCCCTGCGAGCTAAAGGAAATGGCTCCCATTTTAAGAATAATTTTGGCTACCCATGAAAACCAGTCTTCTCACTTTCACTTCCCCATTTGTTCAAGCTGCTGTCAGAATGGGACTGACTTTGGGAAGGGTTACCTGGCGGTGGCATTCTAGATGGTCCTGAGCTCCCAAGTGCTGGGAAGTCTTCCTGAGATAAGGGGCGCTGGTTAGTCACTGAAGGCTTTTGAAGGCCAGGTGGCTCTTTGGATGCACTACAAATAGATACGCATTTTTCCAAGTGACCATTCATGACATCTGGGGCTCTGTCAGGCGGGTGAAGATATGAAGGAGCATTTGGAGAGTGCTCAGCTTCTGCCGGCTTTTCTGAAGTCGAGGAAGGAGGTGAGGTCTCCTCCGACAGCTGGGGAGACGATGCACTTTGCTTCTCAACTCCCATCTTCTTTTTCTTGCTCACTTTAGTAAAAGTCTGTGAGGTGGAAGTCGCCAGCAAGGAGGATACGTCAAACATTGTTGGCGTACTTCTGATCTCCTGGGTCGTCAAGCCACTGTCCTCCTCATCAGACAGAGAGAATTTGCTGCTCTTCCTGCTTCCTTTATTGCTATTCAAGGGGGCTGGTTTTTTGACCAGCTGGTTTGAACTGGGGCTGAGGGAAGGGATGGCTCTCACCACACTTTTATTAGAACCATTGCTCCAAGCAGATGTGAGGTTAGACACTGTTTTAACATTAGGCTTCATTTTGGACACCAGAGCCGGAAAGTCCTCCTCTTGAAAGGCTGTTTTCTTGGCAGCAACTGTGTATGTTAAAGACACCCCAGAAGCGATAGTGGGCGCTGCGAGGGAGGAAAGGCTTGGGAAGTCTTCTTCCTTCAGCTTAACTGCTGGTGGCTGAGCAGAGCTGCGGGAAGGGAAAAGAGCACCATCTACACCTGTCACAAGGGAGGCACAGATCCACTGGGCAGAATGAGCTAAACATCTAACTTCAGTGTTCCTCAAAAATACCACCGACCACTTAGGGTAGGCGTTGAGACTCGTAGGCTACTGTGGGTCAAATTAAAATGTGTGGGTGCTTACAGGTAAGTCATGTGTGACAAAAGCCCTCCCTGAGAGATGTCACACTGCGAGTCAGTTCCCTGTCTGGGCCAGGAGATGCACACAACCTTAGAAGCCTTGTATTCCAGAAAGGGAGACAGAGGCACCATAGGCTTTAGAGGTGCACTCCAGTAGCCACCCACATTGAAAGCATCACCCAGTCACTTCTGGAACACCACTGGCTTCAGAGGACAATGCGCATCCACACTCCTCCAGTCTCTGCTGACTGAATCTACTGGAGAGACACTGTAGGGTTAGAGAAGTAGTGGTCCAAGAGGAGGGGATTACCTCTAGATCAAGACAGACATGGCAAGTGTCAGCCTACACCTTCTCAAGCAGCCCCCCCCAGACCACGTGGGTGGTTTGTGTAGCCAGAGTTTTGGGGAAGGAAGGTAACTTCTCAGAAATAATTTGCCAAACTCAGAACCCAAGCGAGCTCATCATGCAGCTTGCTGTCTGCACCTGGCGTTGCACAAACTTACCGGTGCCCTGCTCCTGACCCAATCGCTGGAAAGTTATCTTGACTTAAAGCACCATTAGCACTTGCCTCTTTGGGAGCTTTTAAGAGAAAGACCAAAGAGATGTGTTTAGTGAAAATGAATGAATGGAAACCATCAACGAGCATCAGAACACTAACTATTTTGGGTTTTGCTGCTATATGGTGCCATTAACTGGCTGTCCTAATCCAGAAAAACTGACGTGCACTTTAAACTAAGGTAAAAAGTTCCCTTTTTAATTCTGAGAAGTGCATTTGCTACCTGGGTTTAACTGGTAGCACAAGCTATAGTCAAGAAGAGTGGCTCTAAGCCACTGGTTTATGTATGACAAGCTTGAGTGTTAATATCAGGTACAGACCAAATAAAGAGAGAGATTAATGCCACACAAGTCAAATGTATTTTATGATACTTTACTTCTTGAACCCGAAACACCTACCATAGTGGGGAACATTCAGATTTCCAACAGGAGCAGGCACATCTGCCTTCAAGGTTTAGCCATTCACAGTCTTCACTTTGTTTTACAATATTTGTTTGTTAAATTCGCGACAGGAAGGTTTCACACACAGGTTACAGAACGACATTAAAACACAGTCCTTGTAAGCTTTAAAGCCCCAAATGACTCACGTGAAAAGTACCACATGGCAGGCCTTTGCTTTCTGATTTGAGCAATTTTACACCAATATTGGCACTTAACTTCTGCCCACCAAGGCAAATATCCAGCTGCGTGCAAGCTAAAGGCACCTGTGTCTGTGTGCCATAGCAGGGTATTGGGCACACTTGAATTTGGCCACACTGGGCTGCAGAGCACGGCACATGTAGTTTGGTGGCTTTTCTCCCCAGATGCATTTTAATATGAACACAGCTGGGATTTGAAGCAAGGACTTGCACTCAGACATGGTTCAAGGAGGCTAGCTGGGCTGGACTCAGTCTCCAGATGGTCTCTTTACTGTCTACATCCGATTCGTTTGGTACATTCCATAACCACTCACGCCTTTGCCGAGCGGATTTTACGCCCCCTAGAATTCTCTACGGCCGTCAGAACACGCACACAACTGACCTGTGGCTTCACTCGAAGGCTTTGCCATTCGCTTAGTGCTGGGCACTTCTGGATCCCGCAATTCTTCTCTTTTACCTCGACTGCCTTCCTCTTTATCCTCTACCTGTTTCTTTTCTTCTTGCCGTTTTGCTGCTACCGATGCCCGGACGGCTGCTGCAATGTCTCGGTCTTCTTCCTCCCTATAGAACAGGACAAGTTTTTGATCACAGGGCAAGGCCTCGTGGGCTTTGAGGCACCTTTGTCTCACTCCAAGGCCTTGAACACACTACAAAGTTATCGCACATGACAGGTGCCCACCATGCACTGCTCTTCTTTCGCTTCATTTCACACGGTGAATGCTCCTTTGCAAGAAGCAGCACTGTGCACACGAGAAAGCGCTATATTTATAGTCTGTAGTGTGTACATGGCCCAAGACACCTTCAAATTCCACATTGAAACTACTTTATGTCAACTGCCATTTGCTGCCACCTGCTGGGGAAGGTTGCAACTGAAATGCGACAATTCATATTGTCACCTCCAGGTTCAAACAGGCAACATTCATCCCCTGGACTTTTAAATTCCATGTACGGTGCTAACCAATATCTAAGTACAGTGGGAACCAGGATGGGAATATAAGAGACGCTTGAGAACACTACTCGCTTTGTAGGAAAACCTCATGTGTTAGTCCAGGTAACTCAGTGTAGTCTGGTTCATCATGAACTTCCAATACATGCAAAAGATCCACATGCGACACACCAGCGTACATGGTGCTTGGAGATGGATTTTCCCAGTGAAGTTACTGGTAAAAACAAACCACTGACTGCCCACCAAGAAAGAAAGAAAAATGGACACCCGGTAGGTATAGGCTCTTAGATGTCGTGTGGACGAAAGGAGACACAGAAGTGCAGTTTAATTTCAATACTTAACCCTCTTCTTTTTCCAGAGCACTCAGTCTGGCCAATCAGAGATCTGTTAGTTCAATAAAAAAGCATGGCTCTTAGAACAGGAACTTAATGACTGCCCAGACTTCAAATGGCCCGCTAGGCCTGTAAAGGCATGTCAGTTACTTCAGAAAATCCTACTTCAAAAAGTCAGGAATGAAAACAGTGATCTTAGAGCCAGAAAATTCTCAATTACACTAACCCACATGCTGAAGCATTCAGGAAAGCTTTCAGATTCCAATGCTCATGTCCTTTGGCAAGTGCAGAGTGTGGAAATTCCATGTCAAACACTTCACTGTGGGCAGGTAGTGCCCAGACTTCGAATAAAGACTAATCTCATCTTCATCCAAGGACCTGGCGCTTCAGCTTCCTCATGTCCCTCCTCCCGAGGTGCCACCATAGAGGTGTGGAACTAGACGGGAACCCAGAGGGTCTTCCTGTGCAGTCCCCACACTCCAGGCAGGACTAAGTAATCACTTGTGACTAATCTGGTCTTAAAAACCTTCAGTGATGGAGATCCCACCAGCTCTTCAGGAAATTTCTTTCGGTGCTTAACTATCCTGACAGTTAAGAAGTATTTTCTTAAATCCAACTTAATCTGCCCCTGCTGCAATTTAAGCCCATTGCTTCTTGTCCTCTCCTCAGACTTTAAGAACAACAATTTTTCACCCTCCTCCTTGTAACAAGCTTTTCTGTTCTTAAAAACTGTTATATCCCCCCCGCCCCGTCTTCTCCAGACTAACAAACCCAATTGTTCCTAAGTGTTGGCAAACAGTTAGCTTGTGAGACAGGTCCCTTTCCACAGTACTCATTCCTAGGCAGTCATTTCCCATCTTGTGCGTGTATTGATCGTTCCTTCCAAAGTGGGATACTCTGCATTTGTCCTCATTGAATTTCATCCCATTTACTTCAAACCATTTCTCCAGTTTGCCCAGATTTTGAATTTTAATCTTAGCCTCCAAAACACGTGCAAGCCCGCTCCACTCGGCATTGTCTGTAAATTTCATAACTCTTTACAACTTTATATTATTGAAGAGGTGAGAAAATATTTCACTGCCAGCAGCATGTTCTCCAGCACACTGGGCTACTCACCTCTTGTATCTCCAGCTCCCTCTTCTGTTTTGCTGCCCTCCTCGGAGTCCTGATCTACCTGGTCGGCCTTGCCTGTTATACCTATCGACTTCTTCATAGTCCTCTCCACCTACAACACCTGAGCAGGAAACACAGCCAATCATCCTCAAAATTATTTTCCTAAGTCAGGGACAAAACACTGTCCCTTCCCAGGTGATTGAAAGGCACTAAAATATTTCAGTACAAAAGGACCTTGCCTGACTCTCAAGTCTCAAGCACTAACTTTATAAACCGTCTAATCTTGACCATTATTGCTTTAAAATGCATTTCATACATTATGGGCCTGTGATTCAAGTTTAGTGCAAATTTCATTTGTTGTGCAGAGACTGCCACGTACAGCTTCCAGTAAAATAAAAATTATGCATGGATTTCCATACTCTTAAAACTGGATGTTACTCCTCTGTATAGCATGGTTATCGCTGGCAATTCTAAGGAAGGTCAGGAAGTCAGCCACGAAAATAATTTCCTGATTTTGAAATGGGACACAGTCAATTTTCAGTCCACGAATGGCCAATTTACACCACCTTCTGAAAACTTTCAAAGCATCAAGAAATAAGAATGTATTTCTGGCAACTTATTCTGTCCAGTTTGACTTACCTTCATTCCTCCGCTGGTGCCTGGGCGCATAACTGAACTGAAGATCTATCTGTCGGTTCTGTCTGGCCTCAGCCCTGTTTTTGCTGTGGCAGGATGTCTTGTGTGCTTTGTAATCTATTTCTGTACGGAAAGCATGAGTGAACTGTTCTGTACTGCACTGGCCCTCTTCACAAAGGAAGTGCTTTTCACGGAAGTGTTCGCGCAGATATTCGTAATCACTGGGAAGAAGGCAGACGTTGACTTGTTAGTTCACTGATGCAGTCAACTTGAAAGAATTGTTCACTCTCTAAAAACACTTGAGTGTTGTCACTCCATTCTGTGAACTTCAGAGCATCGACCTTTTATACGTCAAGTCACAGAACAGCTTACTGCACGTATCTGAGAAGTTAAACCAAATTCACAGCATAATGCCTCACGGATCTTATCCCATCAGCCCTGTGTAAAAAGCATCTCCATAAAGGAACTTTATTCAGACCTACTTTTCCCAAAATACATCTTAGACGACTGGCTGTTATGGGCTTACGTACCACAGCTGCAGAAATTCCCAGACTCTATCCTTTACTGCACAACGGCACTCTAGAATCTCATTTTGGTTTTTAGCTTTCAGCTGAGAAGAAAACCTTAACACCTGAGCTGGCTATAAATGGACTGTCTGAATCTGCAGACAGTTTGAAGTAAGTTCTCATACATGCGAACTGCCCCATTCAGCACAGTGCCTTACGGTGCAGCCCTAAAGATGACAGTTTAAATGTCAGTCGTTCGAATGATTTGTAGTGACAGTCATCAGAAACATCCTTCTGATGTGTCTGTCCAAAAATCCTAAACCATCCACCGTGGCTTCTTCAGTCTCAAGGGCTACTTTCCCAAATATGGCCATACACCTGCCAAAACCTCAGGCTTCCCCTGTGAGAATTAAATGCCAGCATAGCCACTTAAAACTGAAAGCGCGGGGGCAGTAATAACAGGCACAAAAATAGACAGCAGCTGCTGCACGGATTAAATATTTCAGTACAAACCTCCCTTCCTTTACTAAATGTAAATGTACGCATAGCCGTACAGCATTTCCACGCTGCCACCGAGGATAGCTGCTGCATTCACAAGGACTGACTCTTGCCGCAGCACCTAGGGCCAATTTACGAGGCAGTCCATGGTAGGATCAGTATCCAATTCAGATAGTTTTATACAACTTTTACATCTCAGTGGCTCAGTCTGCACCAATATAGCTCAAAGCAATGCACACAGCCCATCTTCAGTACAGCGCGTCTCTGGTAGCTTCACAAGAGACAAGCAGTTGAACGGGTGAAAAGGCGAGTCTGTCAATCCCACGGTCACATCAACAATGCAAATTCAAACAAGATCAAAACCAATCTACTCACACTTTTGTGGTGGGTGCCTTTGGACATTCCACTCTCAGGGACTGAAAGCAGATGAAACCACCTTTGCAGCAAGATTTAAATCTTAAATTGAGTTACCACGCTCACAAACCTGTAATATTCCTGTGCACCATCAGAATCACAAAAGTGGCAGAAATAGTGATCGCGTCTCAAATGTTTCAGTAACTCGTCGTTGTCTAAGTAACGCTCATCACAGAATTTACAAAGGGGATGCCCGCGGTGAGATGTGTCGTCCGGGTCCCCATGTATTCGATGTCGAGCGAGGTCCTTGCGGGAATACCACTTACGTTCATACGTAAAGATCTTAAAGAAAGAAAGAATTACCGCACGTCAACAGAGAACTACGCAGTTTACTGATAGAGTAAACCATGTTCTACCAATCTCGATGTCATTGGTCAACAGCACTAGTCAAAGCAATTTCCCACTTTCAAGCTATGAACAATCTATGGTTGAATGATTCAGTGAATGGCAGTAAGAATTCAAATGTCATTCCAATTTAAACCTAATTTACATTTCACTCACCTGGAACAAAGAGAACAGACCAGTGAGTTTACAGACCAGTAAATGTTGTTTCACGTATTACAAAACAGCAAAGTTTGGGTTACAAACTCAATATGGAAAGTCTTTAAATCTAAATATAACCATCTTATGAAAATCTGAGAAGATGTAAAATGGAATGAGTTTGCCGTTATGCATACGATAACTTTCCCCATACAGCCACAGGGCACAATGCCTTTACACAGACATTGGATTGGTGTACAATTGGGGCATCGTTCGCCAATATCTTTTACTACTAGCATGGAATTTGTTTCTCTAGGAAGTGGTATCACAAAACCAAGGATCCCAAGAAAATACACCTATATACAAAAGACATCAGGCACTTGTTCAATGTAACTGTTTAAAAAAGAACCAAAAAAATTAACACTGCCAAATCTTCTCAAAAACTGATGGTTTTTATGGTATGGTAAATATTCAAAATGGAACTCAACTGGACCAAAAGTACTAAATGCATCTTGGGTAGAGATTACTTGAGCTTCATTTACATCCACAGTCTGGAGCAGCGTCAATCCATAGGCACTGTCTAGACTCAGTTCTCCAGAATAAAAATGTTTATGACGTTTTCGGAAAGTGTAAAGCACTGTGCAAGTGCTAAGTGTTATAACTGCTGTTTTCTTACCAATAACCAACTAGAGACTCTCCAACACTCTCTACTTAAGTGCCCATCTCCAGCCTGGTGTTTCCTATTCAATTGCAGTGAAAGTAAAGAACATACTCATAAAACTGTGTGAAGAGTGCCAAATGTACTTTCTTCATGCTCCAAATGAATTGCTTCCCTCTACCTTACCCAGTGCTGGCAAGTAGATTAGACACAAGTGTTCTTTCAGCAGTTGCTGGTGATTTTAGCTAAACCACGTCAGCTAGAGTGCTGCATTACACCCAGAAAGCTCAAATTCAGTCTTTCAAATGGTATAAAGCATTGGCTGTCTAGCTCAGCACAGATTCAGACTTACAGGCCAGAGAGGCCCATTATGGTCATCTAGTGCGGGATGTCAGACAGTGGCAGGCCACACAAAAATGGCTATTTAAATCAGAGTCTATGGAGCACAAGAGATAGCACGATACGCAGTTTTAAGGCTCACTGTGTAGTGATCTGTCACGGCTAGACAGAGCTCAATTTTCCAGTGAAATCTAGTGTTGCCAAATATGTGTTAAGACAGTCACCGACCACACTGTGTATGGAGCAAGTTAAATACAGCACTCCTGAGCCCCAAACAAAAGTAGGTTTCATCCCCTGCATCCCCACCACCGCTTTACAGCAAGATACAAGAAATCTGCCTCTGCACAGCCACCAGGGGAATGAAAAACTGTTCTATTCCTTTTAAGCTGTTCAGGTGATTTCTCATCATATACATGCTCTCACTGCAAGTTTTAAATACTTCTGAGTTGGTTTTGCTCTTGAGAAGGACTCAAGTCCTGTGAGGCACCTTGTTCCCTGAATTGACCCTGAATTTTTTTGGAATTAATTTTGGGGTTTTTATAAATACACAAAAAAGTAGCAAGAGAAGTTCTACAGAAAGTAGAACTCTGTAGTTGGACTTTCAGATGTGTGACTGCAACCAGGAAATTAAACCCATGGCATTTATCCACACCTGAGGTGGAGCTAACGTCATACATAGAATCCAGATTGAAAGTCTTGAATTTTCTTAATTAACCAATTTATGACAAAGAGTGGTGTGAACTAGTGGGACAAAGAGAACTTCCGTTGGGTCACTGATTCTATTTCTCTGCTGTGTCCTCTTTCATTCTTCCCCTTCTTCTCCAAAAAGGATCCAACAAACTTACATTCACACGGATTCCTATGTGATTATTTCTCTTTTCCCCTAAAGTACATTTTTTGAGGCTCACCTTCAGGTGTTTAACACACAGTTTGCAACAGAAGAGCTCATGTTGTTTTCTCATGTGCTGTTCCAATTCCACAATAGTGTTGAATGGTCGCATGTCTGGACACAGAGGGCATTCATGCTGCAGTAGTTTCCTAAGGGACAAAGATAGTGAAAGACGGTTTGTCAGGGTTACTTCAAATGCCCTCCCAAAAAGCTACACATCAGAAAAGTGTTTATTAGCAACAGAGTGTAACTTAGTTTTGCTGTTACAGCGATTTCTAATTCAAGGAGGTTAGAATTATGTTTATTCCCCAAATACTCTCAATCATTCCAGGAGGAGAACTGAAATAAACTGTATGGCTGGTTGAGTATCAAGAGGGGTGTTATACAGACACTGCCTGAAAAGTGATACAACTTGAGACAGCACGGCCTATGAATGGGATGGAATGTGTTAGAGGGGTCTAACGCAAGGGGGTGGTCTCAATTTCCTCCTACAGTAACTGTAGAAAGGTTGCAGTTTAATTTGTAATTTGCTCAAATCCAATCGAGTTAAATCTCTTTAACAAGCAACAACTTTGTGCAATATTATATCTACATGATACAGGCTAACAGTGACTTCATCTGGTGCTAATTCACTAGGAGAGTAAGGAAAAAAAAGACGAGCCACTGTACCGAAAACACGTAGAGCATTATTCTCCACAGTGATAGCAGAAGCACAGAGCTGGCTACTAGGGAAGAGTGTAATGGGTTAGCTCCGACTGTCGTGCTGCAGCTGTTCATGGCATTCAGAAACCTCAATGAGAAAGCAGTGGGCTTGGCTTTCAAAACACTTGACATTTCCAACCAGAAACATCATTATAAAATATAACTGCTCAGAGCAAACGCATTTAATTAATCAGAATGTATTTCCTACGTACCCTGTGTCACTTACTAATAACAGGAGGCCTCAAGCAACATATTTCTGGAAACACTTAGTACAGTGGAACCTTGATTAACCAAATATCTCTAATGTGAAAATTCCTCACCCACTTAGTGTAGCAAAATCTCACCACATACTTCCATTTTCCATTACAGGTCAGCAGACCACCAAACCCACTATCCAATCCAGAAAATGCCAAGCCATGAGAGAAGACTGTTGCACCTCCGGTCTCTCATTCTTGGACCAAACAGGGCTGAGTGCAAAGCACTACTCGCCAGGAAAAGGCAATGGTTGCATTCACTCTCCAGTCCTGTGCCCTTCCATGTCCCAACTCCTCCCACTTTTCTTTCCCTCTAGCTGATCCCCTCCTAACTGAATCTACACAAAAGCCCCCAAACAAACATGGAACTAACATGACATTTGCTGCCATCCCACTGTTTTACACCTCTTCCTCCCACTTGTGTCTGCATTGCCTCTTCACGACAGGGACTTACAGTCTACCTAGTACAGTAGGAGGCACTATACAAAGACAAAGAAGCTCCATTCTCGGTTGGTTTTTAAGCATTACCGTAATAAATCAGGTGATGATATTGTTTGTGCTAACACGTATCGCGCCAATGTAAGAAGGAGTGGTCACTCTCAGTATCTTGCTCATGGCCCCCAGCAGGAAAGAGGCACAAGTGATTTTTAATGATAAATCACAGCTTCTGCATTAAGCAGCTGAAGCCCTAGGATTTCAGACTTCAGGATGGGTCCATTTTGCAGCCCCAAGTCCTTTACACACTTCCAGACACACGTTCAATTGTCTTGACGCTACAGCCTGGTACAAAATAGACACACTGCAATGAGATTTCCACAAACGGAATCTGCACTGTTTTACCTAAGGGCACCATGCTTTTCCTGTTACATACTGAGGACAAGACCCCAGACCACCTGTTTATGCACTTGCTTGGGGCTCTTGTTCAAATCTGACTGCCCATATCTTTCTGAACAAACTCGTCATATCCAGAGATCAACTGAAGGTGCCACGGTTGTTAGATTAAGGCGACACCACAGCTATCATCAATCCAGGTCATCTCCAAAAGGTTCTTCCAGTATCAAAGCCCATCGCTCAGATGACCCAGGAAAAAAGGGAAAGTGTAATAATGCTAGGAAGGAGAGGGAGATGCTATGTTTTACCTATAGAGTGCAAAAACTTTTCCATCAGCAAAATAGATATCGTATTTCTTCTCATGCTGCAGCTGGTTGACTGGTATTGTTGAAAAGGATGCAAGCTTTCTTCCAAAGACCACCTACAGACAACAAACAGGAAAGATGAGAGAAAGCACATATGAAGTTATGTGTTATTTTGGTCTACGCTCGATCGCTGTCAAAAGCTAAACTTGTTACGTATAGCGCTAAGCATGTATTGAATCCCAGACATACTGAACACTATTTTCCACTCCAGTCCCCATGTGCTGCTGGGAGGTAATACAGTGAACTTTATGAGACAAATGATCCGCGATATAAGACAGAGCCCTAGTCTACACTTAATGCCGTTTTCGGCGGGTGGCAGTCAACGGGAGATACGCAATGTACGTAAAATACCTTGCGTATCCCCCACCGACTTCTTAAATTCTTGCTACGCACTACACTAAGCCAACAGGAAATGGCGTCCGGTCACCGTAGCATAAGTGCTGTTACGGAGCTGGTGTTCCGAGCATTATCTATATTTTGGCACTGACGCAGAAATTATCTCATCCGCTCCGAAGAACTGGAGTAAGAGAAGTTTTCTTATGTTTCAAAAATGAGCTTGTTTGCCACGTTGCTACATCCTTGCTCCCCTTCCAAGATCCATACAGATATTTCAGACTCTCAGATGATGCAATTGGATAACGATCCAGCTGACTTTCTCTTGCGAGCAACAGTGGGATTTTGCAATACTGCTTTATAAAGAAGGGATAAATTTCAACATATCAAAGCACACTAAATGAAGTTCAGATAAGGCTTTTCTCTTTTCAAAAAGCACTGCTCAATTCTCCTGCTACTAGGAGCTGAAAGTAGATACGTCAACATTGTGATGTTCTATAATTCAAGACTTGTGCAAGTTCAGCCAGGGCATGTAAAACATCTTTCCCCCAGCCTAAAATCAGAGTAAGGGCCAGCAAGGTGACAGGCAGATTTCTTAGTATTTCTTAATACTTGTATTAGAGAACAAGGGCAGGTTTACTTAAAAATTTAAAGTAAAAATCAAAGAAGAGAACTAATCTCTTTATACCTTGCTCTTCAATACCCTTCTCTTTGCATCACTGGGGCAGAGCCCAAAGCTAGGCAATATACCCAGGAATGATGCTAGAAAACTCTTTTCTATTTGAAAGAGATCAAAAGGATTTCCCTCCACCTAGCAGAAGTAGAATCCATGTCCAGAACAGTGGCAGCTGTATGGAACTGCACCATCAATCCTCCCTTCTATTAAAGTTTGCTTTAACAAGCCCAGAGTACAGTAATAAACTTTATGGTCAGGGTTCTATAGCTTCATGAGTCACGACACACTCATTCCCAAACTGGTGGTTTTGTTAGTGAGACACAATGAGAAACCTCCCTTCTTTAAGCTAACCCAGCTTTTATACTGTGTGTCTTGGTCTCTCAGGTGTTACTGGACAAACAGGGTGAGTCTGAGTCTCCACCCTCTATAAATAAGGCGATCTTTGCTCTTCATTACATTAATTATCTCTGATAGTTGTGATGACAGCATCAAACACAAAGAACAAACAGATGGGCTCTGGAATGATAAATAAGATTTAGCCCTTCTCCACAGGAACATGTTGCCGGGTGTAGCAAAGCAGAATTCTCCATATTGGATCACCCTGTTGATCTACCTAGGCGCCTTACCCTGCCAGCAGCTGCAAAGAACGCTTGGCGATTAAAAGGAAGGTGCTGCATCCTTGCTAGTACCGGGCTGAGTGTGCAGCACCACGCACCTTCCTGCCACTGCCATGAAGCGGGTTTGATGGGAGACACACAATCTGAAAGCCTGAAGGTTTAGCCCGGGGGGGGTTTGCCACCTGCAGCTCTTTGAGTGCCCCCCCCAGCCACCAGGGGACCTTGTGGGGGGGGGGTCCTGGTTCTGGGCTCTCCCCCCACACAGTAGGAGATCCTGTGGGGGTTCTGGGTTCTTCCCTCCCAGTAGGGGAACCTGTGCATGGGTTCCTGGTTCTGCCTCTCTCCCCCCCCCCCAGCCAGGGTCCCTTTGGCCTGTGGGGGGAGGAGAGGATTCCTGGTTCTGCCCCTCCCAGCCAGGTCCCAGTGGGGGCGGGTTGCCGGTTCTGCCCCCCCCCGCCAGGGGGGGGGCGGGGGGGGCCCCGGCCGGGGGGGGGGGCGGCGGGCCGCCCCCCCCCCCCGCGGGGGACCCAGGGGCGGCCCCCCCCCCCCCCAGCCAGGGACCCAGCGGCAGGCCGCCCCCGCAGGAGGCCACCCCCCCCGCGCCTCTCCCAACAGCCGGTTATTGAGGGAATTTAGAATCGGTCCTTCTCCTTCGGGCCGGCGACCCCTGGCTCGGCCCCGCCCCCGCCGCTGCCCCCGAGCGGAACCCTGCCCTGCCACGAACCCGGCCCCCGCCCAGCGCTCGCTCTCCCCGGCCTACCTGGCCCAGCTCCTCCCGGCACACGGCGCAGTAGCGCACCCCGCACAGCGCCCGCATCCGCACGGAACAGCGGTAGCAGATCGGGTGGTCGCAGCGGCCCAGCGCCACCACCTCCAGCTCCCCGCAGCACAGCACGCACAGCCCGTCGGGGGGAGCCGCCGCCGGGGAGGCGGCCATGGCGCCCCGGACACGCCGAGGCCTCTAGGCCCCACACAGCTTAGCAACCGGCCCAGAGCAGTCGAGAGCCTTCCGGCCTAGAGCGCCGCTCCCGCCGGCCGCCGCTCCGACGATAGAGATCCGGACTGGCCTAGAGCGTAGTCCTGTCTCCCACCTCCGGGGGCGCTGCGGCGAGCGCCTGGCCGCCTAACCATAGAGTCCCCGTCAAGAGCGCCAACCCGCGGCAAGTGAGACAGGGCTAGAGTGTCGTCGCTTTGCCGTCTAGTCGCTGCCCAATGCGCCAGGACTTTGACAGTAGAGACGCACACAGCCTAGAGCGCCCCCCCCAGCGCCTCTCTACCCATCACTCTCTATCTTGCTCCTATGGGACAGTAACCATAGAGAATTTCTATAGAGTGTCGCCGCAGGCAGCGCCCTTCTAACCCTGTCTGACTGACTGACACCTGGAGTAAACTGAAGCCCCTCCCCCAGGGACATGTCACCCTATGCTTGGTGACCTCAGGGCCAGAGGTGCAAATTCATTGTCACTATGACAACCACCTGGGGAAGGGGCCCTTCCTCCTGCTGCCCCGGCCTCAAGGCCTGGAAGAGGCCCATTCCTTGCTTCATCCTGGCCCCCAGGCCTGTGTGGCGCCTGTATCCCAGCAACAGCCGCACACGGGGCCTTATGCCATAGGGGGTTGGTGCCTAAACACCAGGTTTGTCCTCTATCACCCCGATGCCTGGACACTCACCTTGCTTGCCCTCTGCCTCCAATAGGCAAGTGAAATGTTTGGGGTTTTCTCCTCAGATGAGCCCCCACCCCCAGCATTGAGGGTCTCTCTGCCTTTGAGAAGAAGAGAAAATATTGACATCGAAAGCGTTGAATCAGAAAAGCGACCAGTACGTTAAGTGAATCCAAGCAATACTCCAGAACAGTATTCACTCTCCATCCTAACTCCCTTGTTCTAGCCAATGCAGTTTTCACAGTTGTGACATCCACCCTGGGACGACCAAAAATCCAGAGATGTTCAAAGCAGCCCTGGAGAGCTGAAGAAATCCCTGAAATCCTGGATCTCAAGCTTTTGATGAGGATAGGTATGGGGCCCAGTCTACATGACACAGTGATGGGTTTCACCCTGGTGGTGGTTCTGGAAGCATCCTGACCACAATGCAACACCATGACCAGTTAATGTGATGATGTCTTGAAACAAGTTTGATCCCATTGTGCCGGGAAAGACCAACACAGCAACTTGATGGGCAAGTTTATCCCCCAATGGACAGGATCAGCAATCTCACCTCTCAATCTCATACAGTACTGAATATGAATCCTAGCCAGCAGGTATAATCTACCGACCGGATGTCCATATTTTGAATTTAAAATGTTTTTAAAGCATTTTATTTTTCAAAATGTAGAAAAGACATTAGGTACAATTGTGGTGATGTTGCAGATCTTAAGAACTGTGTTGTTTGAGGAGCCACTAAGATTGTTTAGACATATGCAACAAAGAATGACACAGAATCTGAACATTTGATGAACAGGTTTTGTTTTAAGGTTTTGGTAGGTAAGATAGTGAAGTGAACCAGAATTAACCATCAATGTGTCTGTTTCTTAATCTTTAGTATAGATATTTCTGGTTGTGCTCCTCCCATTAGGGGCTGATCCTATGTTTTAAAGGCCTAAGTTGCACATACGGGCATTGGTGAGATGAGAGCTGCTCCTCTTCAAACAGAAGAAAGCTCTCTAGTAATACAGAAAATGGATTTAACATGCACTGAGCAGCCATGTTAATCTGAAAATATAAAATCTTACTGAGATTTAGTATAAAGTAAGAGAGATTGATACTTTTTTTCAGTCTTTCATGATCACCTCTTTTTTCTCTTCAATCTCCTCCAGATGACCCAATTTGGGCTGAGATCCTTCCAGAGCAAACTTCTTTAAACCTCATCATTTCCATTCCTGGGTCTTTCCAAGTAGTGTCTCAAAAATGCAAAGGTCTGTGCTCTAAGCTCTCACTCTGCAGTCATCAGATAAGACACCCAACCAAGCTCATACATCAGACTTACTCAGGATAAAGAATATTACCGAAGATTTATTCTCACACCCTACTTGACATATAGGTGCCTAACTCCCATTAAACCAAGGATTGTCTTTTGTTTTGGAATTGACGAGGTGGTTCCAATTTTCCCAGTCCCTCCTGCACCCTGCAAAGCTAGTAATAACAAGACAATTAAAAAATGTTTCCAGGCCCCATGATTATGTAGTGAAGCATATAGGGTTGTGTGCTGTGGCCGTGTATAACGATGTGTTGCTATGTGAAAATAAGACACACAATACAGTAGAACCTAGGAGTTACAAACACCTCGGGAATGGGGGTTGTTCGTAACTCTGAAATGTTCGTGACATTGAACAAAATGTTATAATTGTTCTTTCAAAAGTTTACAGATGAACATTGACTTAATACAGCTTTGGAACTTTACTAGGCAGAAGAAAAATGTTGCTTTCTCTTTATTATTTTTGGCATTTACATATAACGCTGTACTTTTTTTTGGTCTCTGCTGCTTCCTGATCGTGTACTTCCGGTTCCAAATGAGGTGTGTGGTTGACTGGTCAGTTCATAACTGAGGTGTTCATATCGCTGAGGTTCTACTGTATAAAGATATAAATATTGGTACATGGAGATGGGATATCATGGCGTGACTATTTGGGCAAATACAGAAAAGATATTGTTTGCGCTAATTTGCAAGAACTGGGGAACAGATCTTTTTGTTGGAAACAGATTTTCTACAGAGGTGAAAGAAACAAGGAGAGCAAGAATGTATTAATATAACAAATTCAAGGCTGCCTAGGCCTCAGTAGGCATCATTCTGCTGCCCATAATGCCTACTTGGAATTTCATGGTAGCACAGCAGTAGAGATAGGACTCCGATCCGCCTGCTGCAAACGTACAGGGCTCAGAAACTTGAGCTAAAGGAGAATTTATGTACTGGTTTTCTCTAGTCCACCACTGATAGCATTTAATGACATCTCTGGAAAACAACATATACATTTGAGAAGTCTTTGGCCATCAGAAAAACTAAGTATTTCTGCAACTCAGGTCATTAGATACACGAGGTAACATTTACCTTCTCTCTGAAGATGCTTAAAGAGACCCATTTGTGGTACTTCAACATTAGGAGTAGATAATATACGCCTTTTTGGTAATCAGCATTAAAGTGTGCAGGGGCTGGGGGAGATAATGAGAAACAGCTAAGTATGTTGGCTGTAATCACTCCATGAAATTTCCCCCCCTCAATTAATGATACTGTTGAAAATGTTTTCATGTCAGAACTGCCTCCTACCAATTTTGGAGAGCAATTAGTGTGAAATGAGATGGAGGCAGCTGACAGTAAAGGACTGAGTTAAGTGTCACTCATCTGTGAAATTACGCAAGTACCCCAGTGATATGGCCAAGTGTGGGATAATAAATATACCTTCATAATTAGGCTTTAAAATGATGTTGCTCATCATAATGGTCATTGTGACAAAGCAGTTGGACAGAACCGCCAGTCGTGTTTCTCAGCTCTTGTCTCAAAGGTTTCCCGTTATGTCAGTGGGAACCGATGCCTTTTGCAGTCAGCTAGAGCTCTTTGGCCATGTCCACACTCTGAGCACTACAGCAACACAGCCATGGCTCTGCAGCTGGAGTGTAGATGCTTCCTACAGTGATAGAAGGAGTTTTTCCATTGCTGGAGGTAATTCACCTCTCCATAGAACTCTTCTTCCATCAGTCTAGCCATGTCTACGCCAGCATAGCTACAGCAGCCCTCAGGAGTGTGAATTTTGTATAGCCCTGAATTCTGTAGTCTTTCTAACTTTTAAGTGTAGCCGAGGCCCTTAAATGTTGGCTCTGGGGAGTCAGGAGCGTGACCCTGCAGCCTTTACTCATACAAAGTATATCTTACCTCTGTGAGTAGCCTCTTTCAGATGTTCTGTGGAGCAGGGCCAGGCCTGTTGAGGGGAAATAAGCTGCTGTTTCCCAGGATGCTGTGTTATATAATCGGGGTACCATGCCAGCAATATTTTCTGCAGCAGATCAATTGTCACCTTTTCTGCATCTGTGCTAATCTTTAGAATAATCAAGGCCTGAAGGGGGGGCTGTTTAATGTCTTAATGGTCTCAGATTTAACAAGTCATTAATAAATTTAACACTGGTATGCTGACCTAAAGCTGAATAAGGCCCTTCATAGTCATCCATGTGTAGCTGCAACAAAGAGAGAGAGAGAGCAAGAGAGAGCAGGCTGTTCCATGCTATGACGTTTGTTTTCTGTTTTCTGTACATGTATATGCCAAATAAGTCCAGTCCCCAGACTTACAGCAAGCTGCCAGTGCGACCTTTAATGCAAAGTTGGGCCGCCCCTCAATTCCTGATGTTAATACAGTTATCTCCCTGTACACTGCCCGACAAACAATCTGAGCAGCCCTGCAAAGTATTCCTTCAGACACGCCTATTGTAAGTGTGACTTCCATAGCTGTGTGCCAGAGGTGTGAACATTATACATATGTTGACGTATACACGTAGATCTATCTAGATTTCACATCGGTCAATTTCTAGCAAAAATCCTGATTATTGTTCTATTGACATCCATCTCCAGAGCAAGCTGGGAAATGAAATTAGAAGTAGCCAATATTTAAAGTTCTCTCTGAAGCCTACTTCAGAGTCATTATGGTTATGAAAAATTGTGTTGCTACAATATGCGAGTCCCGATTTAGATTAATTTCTTTCACGGTGTAAAGCCAAAGAGGTTTTTATAATGTCCTCTCAGTGGACTGACTCACTCTTCACTGATAACCTAAAGAAGTCATTCTTACTCGCCTAGTAATTCCAGATGGAATCAGGATATTGGTGCTAGACGGGACCCAACAACATGATGAAAGACATTTATGCATATTTAACTATGCTCAATGTCAAGTGCAAATAATTCTCAGGGGATAGATTCTTACGCCTTGACTAACAGGAAATAGATGCCTCCAAAGATAAGGAGCTATCATTAATGTTCCCACTGCTTAATTTCCACGTTTATTAGCTGAACACAACATAAAAATGTCAGAAGAAAAGGACACTTCTTGCAAATGCTTTAACAGCAATGTTCTTTGAAATAATTCATAACTATGCAGCTGAACATAACAAACCCATCTGGTTTAGAAGAGCAACAGATCAAATATTTATAGTTTAGCACCAAAATGTTGTCAAAGTGCAAAGTTAAAGGTTACTTCTTCAACTAAGTTCGTTTCTATAACTTGAAATGGGTACAGTAAATGGGCAATGGAGATACTGAGTTCATAAGAGCAAGCAATGATTTTGTAAGACAGGTTTTCTGTTAACAGTGATAATTCTTTCACTGTTGTTTAATCATTTGGTTTAGCCTAAAGTGATCCGACCCTCAGCGTTTTAGTATTAAAGAGTCCGTAGCAATGCCACCTGTGTCTGTAATATCATCACATCTCATAGCTAAGGCCTGGGCAGCAGTTGCATAGAAGTTGGGTGAGGAAAACTCACAATAGGCGAGGAAAAGTTGGTGGTAATTCAGCTCCTCATGGTGGCGGTAGTGGGAGATGTGGTGCTAGAACTATCGTGTTTCAGGTGAGATTGCCTGGCACTTTGCGTTCCCGTCTGTTGGCAAGCTCCTCAGATCAAGACACTGAGATTGTCTAGTGAGATACAAAATGTTTTTCTCAAAACATGGTGGGGTTTTTATATCACTTTTCTGAACAGAACAAAACAACAGCGAGCCCTTCACGTGGGTGTAGAGAGCACAACAGAGTCTGCAGAGCGATACAAGCTGTGAAGGAGAGTTGCCTTATCTGGAATTCACAAACATAAGTCTGGTGAGAGCATTATCTTTAGCAGCAGCTTGTTGGAGGATGAGCGAGCATGATAAAAGCAGTTAATAGGGAAAATGTACACAGACAGGAACACGAAGGAACAGTGAGGGAAAGAGCTTTTACGGTGTCAGGGAGTCAGTATGCAGGTTCCCAGCACAGAATCCAACCTTTGGAGAGAGCTCTGCTTTCAGACGACATGGAGGAAACTAACTTAAACAGGCAAAAGCAAACATATCGGACAGGCATTCCAGGTCCCTCTGTGATGCGTTAAGCAAAGAGAGGCAGCACTCCTCGGTGCACATAGTACTTAACATATAATGCTTTCCATCCTCTAGATCAAAGATAGAGATAAACAGTTTATCCCTATTTTACACAATGGAATACTGAGGCCCGAGGAGGTGAAGTGGCTGAGGTCACATAACAAACATGGGAAACATGGGAATAAAACACAGCTCTCCTGGTTGCCCCTCTGGTCCACCAGACCATGCTGGCTCTGAATAGACTTGATTTTGTCGATTCACATTAGATTTTGCAACCTC
This sequence comes from Pelusios castaneus, assembly GCA_007922175.1. NCBI lineage: Eukaryota > Metazoa > Chordata > Testudines > Pelomedusidae > Pelusios > Pelusios castaneus. The sequence continues at coordinate 3,108,914 of ML685786.1, read as the reverse complement.
ATTGTCTCCCAAAACACACAAATGACTTGTGCAGCATCTCTAGAAATACATCAAAGGGAGAAGACCCTGGTTCTGTACTACATTATATCTGGGTGTATGGAATTCCATCTTTTAATGCTTCTTACCACGTACGACTGCCAGCATGCTTTTCCTTTGAGGATCTCCAAGAGTTTTACGAAGGTCAACCCCAATTTGGCACTCAGGTCAATGCAGCAGACCCCTGTGCTGTACAAAACATGGTCCGCCTGTGCAGATCCAGGTATAGGGTTACAGTCTAGGAGGCAAGGACTCTCTTCTCAGTGATCGTTCTGTGACCACACTGAAGTTAATTACGTTGCCTGGGCAGAGCTAAATTTAGAGTTTCACCTCTACTAAGTAAGCCTGGCAACTAAGTCAGCAAGTAGATCAGTGCCAGGTGGGCTTTAGATAAGAGCTCTTCGGGCAGTCAACGTTCGCCACTCAACTATCCTTTATTACAAGAAAACAGGTCTCGTGTCAGAGCCATATTTACTCTGCACTCCATACAGGTCGGTGTTAGCTCACTTTCATTATTATAAATTGTTTCCAGGAGAAAGGCTGAATCATGGAACAGAGGGGACCGAAAACTTTGCTTGCATTAGAGATACCCACCTGACGTCATCTTCTCCTTCTGCTCCTTCGCCTGCATTTTTTATCTTTGTCTTTGCTGTTCTGTTTGTTTCTCTAAGACAAAAATCAGTAAGTACCTCATGGTCTCGTGATGTTTACATCACGGTTCCTTGGCGTTGAGGCGCCGTGTCAGCATCACACTGCGATGACATTGGGTATTTAAGGGCACTGTTATCGCATTCCGGCAGCTGCTCTCGAAGACGGTGTTGGGCTAAATCAGGGGTCTGCAACCTGCGGCTTTGGAGCTGCATGGGGTTCTGGGATCCAGGCCCCCTCCTGCCACTAGGGAGGGCCTATTCCTGGTTCCAGGCTCCCCTACCCCCCACCAGAGGACCTTGCTGCAGGTGCCCTGGGCCAGCTCCCCCACCAGGAGGCTACTCCCATTGTGGCTCTCAAAACGGTTATTGAAGGAATTTTTAAAAATGGCTCTTCTTATCTTTTGGGTTGCCAACCTCCGGGCTAAATGAATCCCTGATCTGAGCCAGTTTGACTATTTTGACGTGCCCGCCCATTGCACTCAGGCAAGTTAAATGGGGTTTACTTGTGTGGTAAGGGTTACAAGATCATGCCCTTTATTTGTCAGATGCAGGACTGGCCCATTAAAGGTGAAAAAGGAGGTGACCTCTTAGTGGGCCTGTGGTTAAAGCCGAAGACGGAGTCTTGACCTATGCACACTTTCCATCTCTAGTTACCAGCTCCCTTTGTCCCTGCCTTGTGCCTCAGTTTTCTTAGCTGCAAAATGGGGATAATGACACTTGCTCACTTGGGTGTCATGGGGCTGAGTTACTGGCTCTTCAGAGCTTTGAAATCTTCAGAGGAAGTGTGGTTTAAGAATGTACATTATTAGCATTAGCACGTGCTGTTGTGTGAGATTCCTGAGCGAGCCAAACAGGTTCATTTGGCTTTGAAGCAGGCTATATAAAACCATACGGAGGTCCTATGAGACTGGTTTTTTTTAACTTAATGCTAATGGATCTATTGTTGCACGCAAAGGTTTCCAGTGCTCTTGCTATATTGCGTGTGACATTTATAACACACTTTGTTCCATTAGCAGAGTAATTTGGGAGGGTTTATTATCCTTTGGAGACCCGGCAGCTTTCTGCTCAACTTCTCTGCACATGGACCCTGGAGGAAAATCTCTCAAAGCAGCATCTGACTCTTTGGATAGTGATGAGTTAGATATTTGTTAAGAATTTAGTCATTAACCTAATGTACGTTAATAAGAGGAATTAAAACATCATGAGGCTCTTCTTATTTCTTCCTCTTTCTGTCTAGAGATGACAAAATACACAGAAGACTTTACAATGCAATCAAGGTGCTCCTTGCCTCAAAGTTTGAAATCATAATTTGTTTGTAGCAGTATAGCTCCTTATTTCAGCGGAACAAGGAAATAGCATTTAATCAGCATGCTCTGAATCACTGATGAAAGGAACCACTGAGTAATCTGAATTTATTACACTAGGACACATGTTAGATGCAAGAAAATGGCAAATGTTCTTATGTTTAGGACTACCAATCTAAGACGCCTGTTGCCTGGGTACCTTAGGGACTGGGTTAGCCAGTTTGGGTTCCCATCACTAAGAAGTGTATCCATTAACAAAATGCACTCATTCTGATTCACCAAGAGAACTCACATGTGGGATGTGCGTGGGAATGTACCAAAGTGGGGTGGTTAATGATCATGAATCCAAAGCACTTTGCAAACCACATATATAGGAATAATTTTTTCTGCCACTACAAAATACAGTCACTTGTGAGGGTAAACCAAGTGGCGGCTGTTTAAATCTAGCTGAGGAAGTGAAAACCACCAGCTCCAAATGAAACTTTCAGGGGGAAAGTAGACATTAGAGAGGCAGAGTGTTTCCAGTTTGGAAATTGGCCAGCGTGCTGACCATGGAAAAGGACTATTGAACCTTTGATTCAGACCGTGGGCTGTGTATCTCATCTGAAAGAAACTCCAGCACAGTCCTGACTCAGAAATGATACCTATTGAATCACTAAAATGTCCTGAAGTATCTAGGGTTTCACATGTCTTCCATCTACATACTAATCAGGCCTGACACATCTTCTCTTGTGTGGTCTGAAGAAGTCACTGTTCCAAGGCTGTATCGCTGCAGAATTAGTGCCCTGAGAATACATGGGTAAGGCGATGGCCAACAGAGAGTTCACTGAGAAGTTAAGCTAGCTCTTAGAGGCAAGGACATATAGTGTGTTTGTACATCACCTAGCACAGTGCAGTTGGGGGTCTTTAGATGCTGCCTGAGTGCAAATAATAAATAGTGGGAGGTTAAATGCATTCATTTTCAATCTCATTTTTCCATTACAAGCCGTCATTATTGACTGCTATCTCCACGGATTTTTCTTTCACCTAATCTAAAAAGCTACCATTCAGTAGTACTGTAGAAGTGACAAAACATGGTACTCAATGAATTTAAAAAAAAATTCAGTAAAGGCAAGTGCAAAATACTACACTTAGGAAGAAAAATCAAACGCACAACTACAGACTGGGGAATAACTGGCAATTGTCCCATTCTTCTTGGCACAGATGAGGCCCCAGTTGTAGCGTCGTGTCTAAGTCTGGGTGCCATGCTTTAAGAAAGATATACAAATTGGAGAGATTCCAGAGGAGAGCACAAAAGTGATAAAAGGGTTAGAAAACCTGATCTCGTAGACTCAGACGCTACGGTCAGAAAAGACCAATATGATCATCTAGTTCTGACCTCTGGAACACTGCAGGCGACAAAACTTCACCCACCCACTCCTGGAATAAACCTCTAACCTATGACTGAGTTATTTACATTCTCAAATCATGGTTTAAAGACTCTAAAGTACAGAGAATCCATCAGCAAGTGAGCGGTGCCACAGGCTACAAAGGAAGGCGAAAAACCCCAAGAGTTGTTGCCAATGTGCCATGGGAGAAAATTCCTTCCTGATCCCAAATATGGCAATCAGTTAAACCCTGAGCATGTGGGCAAGACTTACCAGACAGACCCCCAAAAAAGAATTCTTTGTAATAACTCAGAACCCCCCCATCAAACTGGCATACCCCGCTGGCATATCCACCCCCAGTAGTCAAAGGTCGGTCAATTGCCAAACGAGGCTGTCCCATCACACCATCCCCTCCATACATTTGTCGAGTTTTGAAGCCAGCTGGGTTTTTTGCCCCCCACAGCTCCCCTCGGAAGACTATTCCAGAACTTCACTCCTCTGATGGTTAGAAACCTGCATCTCATTTTAAATCTAAATTTCCTGATGGACAGTTTGTATCCATTTGTTCGTGTGTCCACATTGGTGCTGAATTTAAATAATCTGCGAGGAAACCTATGATCTATGAGGAGACATTAATAAAACTAGGCATATTTAGTCTTGAGAAAAGAAGACTTGGGGGGCCCTGATGGCAATCTTCAACTATATGAAGGGCTGTTACAAAAAGGACAGTGATCAGTTGTTCTATCTGTCCACTGAAGGTAGGGCAAGAAGTAATGGGCTTAATCTGCAGCAAAGGAGATTTAGGTTAGATATTAGGAAACGCTTTCTAACTAGAAGGTTAATTAAGCTCTGGAATAGACTTCCACGGATGTTTGAGGAATCCCCATTCCTGAAGGTTTTTAAGAACAGGTTGGACAATCACCAATCAGGGGTGGTCTAAGTATTTTTGTCCTGTCTCAACACTGGGGGGCTAGACTGGATGACTTCTCAAGACCCCTTCCAGTCCTGCATTTCTATGATTCTGTTATAAAAGGGTGCACATACACACCAACATACAAGCTGTGGGAGGCCATCAATCCTTTTTAAGAGCCGCCAAAGAGCGCTAATTTGTAAACTGCATTTGTGTGAATGCAGGAGATGAAATGGACTAAATGTATCCCTGGTGGAAGTCCAGTGGCTTCAGTTAATTTTACCTCTTTTGTATGTTTAATCAACTCCACGGTGGTGCACTTTATGGTATTTTGGCACCTATACTGATTTTTTTACTAACTTATTCCCAGTATGACAGTTGCACCCCCATTTAACTCATGATGACTTTAACTCATTGTGTCAGAAGGCAGTGTGGTGTGAGGTTAGAGTTCTTGACCACCTCTGTCACTAGCTTGTGTGACTTCCAGCAAGTTACTTAACCTTTCCTGTCCATAGCTTCCCTTCCTGAAAAATGGGGATAACACTAGTGTGACCGGGGCCTCCTGGGATACCTTCCTGGACGTGCAAAAATCAG
>ML685786.1:3088784-3099494 GCA_007922175.1 Pelusios castaneus | reverse complement strand
GAGAGAGATATTCCCTTCCAACCCTTATCAGAGAGATACAGAGAGAGGGAGATGTATACGGAGGTGAAGATAGATCGATCTGGTGGTGGGATGTGGGATCCCCTGCCTCGCACCAAGACGGGAGCAAACCAGGCAGCAGGGGTCAGGCTGGATAGATGGATAGATAGTCAAGCTCGTCCGTCCGTCCGTCCGTCCGTCCGTCCGTCCAATCTATCTATCTATCTATCTATCTATCTATCTATCTATCTATCTATCTATCTATCTATCTATCTATCTATCTATCTATCTATCTATCTATCTATCTGTCTGTCTGTCTGTCTGTCTGTCATTACTTTGCACGGCCGGCTAGTGGGTCTGGGGCTGCCTGCCCCGAGCAATGCGGCCGGGTCCGGAGCCTGGGGAGCAGAAATGCCCGGGGGGGGGCACCCGACAGGAGCAGGAGCGGGGCCGGAGCCGGGTTGGGGCGGGGCGCGGCCCGGCTGGGGGTCCCCGGCTTATTACACATCTTCTCCACGGGGCGAGGGGGCTGCCAGCGGCCCCCGCCGGATCGAAGCCCGGCCCCCAGGTCCCCGGCCCGGGGCGGAGCCGCTCCGCCCCGCGGGCTATATAGAGCCGGGCCCCGGCTGCGCCCAGCCTCAGCTGCTCTCCCCTCCCCAGAGCCAGGCGCGATGGGCGGGCGGGCGGTCGGGGGCGCCGGGCGGACGCTGCTGCTGGGGCTGGGGCTGGGGCTGGCGCTGCTGGCCGCGCCGGGGGGGGCCTGGTACAAGCACGTGGCCAGCCCCCGCTACCACACGGTGGGGCGCGCCTCGGGGCTGCTGATGGGGGTCCGCCGCTCCCCCTACCTGTGGCGCCGCGACTCGGGGGGCGGCCCGGCCCCCTCCGCCCCCAGGGCGCCCCCCCGGCCGGCCCTGCCCCACCTGCTCCCCGCGGGGCCGGGGGCCAACCCCGCCTCGCCCCCCGCCCACACAGAGGGGCCCCGGGCCCGGGAGCGGCCGAGGACGAGCGCGGCGCTCCTGGACAGGGCGAGGAGGAAGCCGCGGCAGCGCCGAGCACGGAGGAAGGGCTCCGGGATCCCAGGTAAGGCGCCCCAGCAGTGCGAGCCGGCCCGGCCCCCGACTGGCTCCCGGGAGAGGCGCTTCCCGGGCTGAGCTGCTTCGCTGCTGCCGTCCGTCCCCTGTTTGGTCCCGGTCCTGAGCAGCCGGGGCACCGATCCCTGCCCTGCCTGCCCCGGCGCCACTCCCAGCCGAGTCCGCGCCCGGACCAGCCCCGATCAAACCTCCCAGCCAGGGCTCTGCCAAAGCCAGCCTTACAGATCGCCCCCGCCCCGGTGACAGGTCTCCTGCTAGCCGGCTCTGTTGGCCCCGGGCCCCGACAGCTCTTCCCTGCTCAGCTGCCTTTGACTTTCTCCCCGGCGGTGCCACGCTGGGCTTCCCGAGGTGCTGGGCGCGCCGTCCTGGGAAAACAGCAAAGACTTTTTTACACACGTGCAAAAGAGCCGCTGGATCTGGGCCAACGCGGCTCCCCCTTGGCGCCTGTTCCTGACCCTCTCCTGGGACACCCAGGCCTGAGCCGAAGCCCAGGGAAGTGCTCGGCACCGATTTCAGTGGCTTTGGGATTATTTTATCCCAAACGGTTAAAAACCTGTGACCCAGGGAGATTTTCCGTCAATCCCCAAGAGACGGGCAATCGGTGCGTTTGGGGGTGGCTGGACAGTCCGCCACCGGTGAGTCAATGAATCTTTTCATCCCAGTGTCCGAGCTGAACAACCGGTTTGTAGGGTCCAAAGGGGTCGGTCAGCCAGCCAGAGGAGGAGTCCTGGGCACATTTATTTATCGCCTGAGCTTTCGTGGGTGTTACCCCCCTTCCTCCAAGGCATGGAACTAGGTACAGCTGAACGGAGCCTGTCCATGTAACTAGTTTCGAAATAATCAGGGCGCCTGCTTCCCACGATCCACTATATGCTGGGATGGGGTTTCTGAACGGTAGCTGGAAGATTCCTTCTCTTACCACTTAGATATTGACACTGGGAAAGGTCCGGGCTTCATTTTAAAAGCATAGAAATTAACTAGATAAATTCTGTGACAGGCTGATCCTGTTCCAAGAATGCATCCCCCATTGATTTCCACAGGGCAGCAGTCCTCCTGTTTGAAGGGCTAGAGTAAGAGGGGTCACAGCCAATTCCACCACCTGAGGATGTGGCTCTAAATGTCTACCTTCCATTCATTCCCTCTCCTGAAAGAATCCTTAAAGCCCAGCCTTCAGCTTGGACTTCATTCATAGCAAAGCAATGATCAACCCAGGGGGATTGTTTTCACACATGAAAGAGCTTTTCCTCACATTTGCAGTGGGGTCTCACCTTCTCTTCCCTGGAGACTCCCTTGGAAGTTGGAGAGTTTTGGGGCGTAGAACTCATTCCTGAAGTGCTTTGCCAATTTGCCCTCCACCCTTCCCTACAAATAATGTGGGGGGCCCTATTTTTTTTATCCCTCACTTGATGAAAAAGTTTTGTGTGACAAGCACAAAAAGTACAGAGATCAATTCAGCCTTTAAGGAGACCTGTGCTAGCCCATTTGTTGCAGGCAGAATTTGCACGCGTGTAGTGAAGTTGTAATTCTGTGAGTGTGTGTCGGTGGGCGGGTGAGAGATGGCTTATTACAGATCAGGCCAAGCTCCAAAGAAAGGGTTTGAGTGTAGAGCACCCGAATATTGGGGAGTGTTTGGCTCTGGTTGTACACATGGGCATTGAGAACAGAAGCAAAATCAAACTGATCCCATTGCAATCGACAGTTGAACTTCCATTGGCGCTGACATTTGGCTGGTGATATTGCCGTTCTTTAGAGGTGGAGCATCATTAACCCCGTATTACAGTGGTGGAAACTGAGCAGAAGTGATTTGCCCAGATGCACGCAGCTGAGCATTGACACAACTGAGATGCATCAGTCAGACCAAATAAAACATGATTTCTTTTTCCCTCTACAGTCTTTCTGAGTCCAGGGTATGGCTCCTGACATACTGAGCTCTCCCAACAGAGACATTTGAAGAGCAATGGTTGCCTGATTTGGAAATTGTTTCCTGTAGCGGATGAGGAAGCTGGTTCTCCTTGTACTCTGATTTCTATGAAAACATAGACAATTGCCATTTTAACAACAAATCTCTTTGATAACATCCTGTTGTTTTCAAATTGATCTAATAGTGCTATAATTATGGAGAAAAACAGAGAAGATATTTATTTTCTTTATTTTTTAGATCGCTGTAATAGCTTCTTAGCAATATCACAACAAACTGTACTGTTTGCTTTCTAGGAACTTGTACTCATTAAAATCAGAATGAATCAAAGAAAACGTTTGTTTCTTTGTGTTACACTTTTTTATCAAGACCTGCGCTGGGACAGACTTGGGTGAGAGAATTCAGGGGTTTGATTTCTTGCACATTTTTCTGAGATGATGTTTCAACTCTTTGGAATGTTTTCTTCCACATCTTTACAGTGGATCTATTTTATTACCCATTTTTTACTATCCTGCTAAAAGTTCATTAAAATAATAGATAAGTGGATAGAAATCTTTACTGGACTTTGCTGAGTGAAGACATAGCAAGTTCCTACTTTTGGGGTTGGACCATGATTTATTTAAACAAAAGATGAGTTGATTTGAGGTTTTGGTACCCAGATGAAGCTGGGGTGTGCGGGAGGCAGTGGTGTAATGAGGGGGTGTGCACCTGGGGCCAAGCTCACATATGTGCCCCCACACCCATGTCTTGCCCCCCCTGCACAGGGGTTCCTGGGTCTACACCCCAGGGAAGGGGGTCTGTACCTGCAATGGGGGGTATGAGGCTGGGGTGTGTGTGCAAATGCCCTGCTCCCCCACACTTACCCAGGCTGTTCCAGCTGGGACAGGGCAGCCTCAACACCATCTGCCTCTGTCCCTTTGCTGGTTGGGACAGGCGGCCTTACCCTCCTCCCCTGAGGAGGGGAGGGGACAGGAGAGGGGATAGGGCCAGTCCAGCACTAGCTCTGATTGTGTGGGGGTGAGCCAGTCTTTCACAACTTGGAGTCTCTTTCATCATGTGAAGGGTCAGCCTAGCACCCCTCTGCAGCCTGGCACCCAGGGGCATGGCCCCCCCTTGGGACACCAGTGGTAGGAGGGTGAGTTTTCAAGGCTGTATGAGGTCAGGATCTGGGTTTGGATTCAGAGATGTTGAAATCTCATCAGTGGTTCTTGGCAGATCTTGATCCCGAATCGTAGATGTGTAGCACTTGAAAAGACCTCATGGGCCATCCCTGACAGACCTAGCCCGTCCCTACCAGACGTTTGTGTAGCCCATTCTCAAAAACCGCCAGAGGTGGAGAGCTTACCGCCTCCCTCGGCAAGTCTAGCTAGAGGAGATATTTTCATGGGTTAAACGCTTCCAAGCCTGGCTGTTCCTGCCGGGTTTCTCTGTCAGAACCGGTAGATGGGAAAACAATCTCTTCCCGGTTCTGAACACGTTCCAGACGCCTAGAGTTGGGTTTGGATGGGGAAGCGAGGTGCTCAAAAGGCTTGTCTTGTAAGTTTCACTTTTGGCTCCGGCCTAGATCAAACTCCAGCAATCCCATTCTCATCCCATGGACGTGGAGGGCGTCTCCTTTGGCTGCTAGAGAAATAACGTTGCAGTTTCATCCCCTGAGCTCAAGGCACGTCACACGCAGTCTCTCCACAGCTCAGTGAGGTAGGTATGATGTTCCTCCTACAGATGGGGAACGGAGGGAGGCAGGGTGACTTGCCCGATGTCACAGAGTGCGTTAGTAGGAGACGTGCCCACAACCAGGGGCTCTGGTTCCCCTTCCCCCCATTACTGTAATCACCAGACCACAGAGCGGTGGTTGCCCACCTTTATGGCTCGAGGGCCGCAAATATCATTTTTACAACCCAGAAGGGCCACCAGTCTATCAACTCATAAAAAATGCATTGAGGACTACATTAAGGATTACAGATCACCGTATATTTAAAGTCAACATTTTGATGCTACTGTGCTCATTTTTACATTCACTATTTTACACCTCCAAATTACTCACCATATGTGTCACACTCACAGGCTAGTGGAGGAGAGTGACTGTCAAACTATGTAACGAGGCATGGTTGATAAGCAAGTTTTTCCCAGAGAAAGGAACATTGATTTTCCCGCCTGCTTAGATATCTGATTGTACGCAGTGCTGGGGGAGCTGTGTCGGACCCAGGCCATTAGAGAGGCAAGGTCAGGGAGGTAATGTCTTTTATTGAACCAACTTTTGTGGGTGACAGAGAGAAGCATTCAGGCTACCTCTGAAGAAGAGCTCTGGGTGAGACTGAAAGGTCGTCTCTTTCACCCACAGAAGTTGGTCCAGTAAAATTGAATCCATTTACTGAGGAGACCCCTGCTAAGGCATGGGAGTATCATGAAAATCTGAACATGACTTGACTGAAAATCAGCAGCTCTACAGAAAAACTTAGAGGGTGAGAAACTGCTTTAGCTCAAGGGCTATAGCTGTGAAAGTTATGTTATTTGCAATCGATTCTGTTTCCATTATCCTTATTTAGTATCACTCAAATCTCCATCTTGGTTAATAAACATCTTTTTTGATTGATCATGAGTAGACCGCAAAGCTGTAATAGAAAGCAAAGTGTGCATTCTTAGTTGAACCAAATACGCTTGTGCATACCCTGTCCTTGCTGGGAGTGTCTAGTGACGGGGGCTGGATACTCCAGAGGAACTGGGATGTGGAGGGCACCACATGTTACCTACAGGACAAAGTAAAGGCTGGCAGGTCTTTGGAGCCATTGTCGGAGTGACTGACTGACTGTGAGTGTCAGCTAGGAAGCGATATGAAGCTTAGCCCTGGCAGATCTCTCTTTTGCTAAGGCGGAAGGGTAACAAGGTGACCCATTGTTCTGGGTTTCCCTGAGAAAGTGTCACACCCCTCTAAGTCACTATGGGCAATTCCTGAGCTCTAGACACTATGATGGCCATCGTTCCAGGGAAGAGCAGACGAGGAGCTAATCATGCCTACAAGGGGAAGCCATTTTCCAAGTAGAGGGTCTCATCAGTGATGCCTTTTAGCTTTAAACAAATAAAACACGTTCATAAGGAGTGTGGTTGTGGCCCTAGGTGAAGACTTTGGAGATTTGGGTTCAATTCCCACTTCTTCCTTGACTGCCCTATGGGAGTGTGGGGAAGCCATTCAGGTCTCCTCTTCTGCTGTACTTGGAAACCCAAGCCTGGAAGAGCCCTTGAGAAGTCATCCAGTCCACTCACCTGTGCTAAGAAAGGATCAAACCAGACCCTCCTTGATAGGTGTTCGCCCAGCCTGTTCTCAGAACCCTTCAATGATGGGAGTCCACAATCTCTTTATAACAGCCCAGGCTGTATCTGAAGATTGATTAGGTTCCCACCCCCGCAGACCTCATTTCCTCCCTGGCCAAGTTTTCTAACCCCTTTATCATTTCCCTTGCTCCCCTCTGGACCCTCTCCAGTTTGGCCCTGTCTTTCCCAGCATGTAGGGCAAGAAAGCATGGAGAAGGAAGGAATTGCTGGCAGGAGGCTTGAGCCCTGGAACAGGCTTGCCACATGGGCTAGCCAGAGACAGCTGGCGCAGGGAGGAACCCAGCAAGCAGCTGGTTCTTATAAGAGCTAAAGCCGCCCATTGAGCAGCCTGACTCGGTGGAGTCTACAGGGGATCAGCTCTGAGGAGATGAGTGGCAGGCTCTGGCACGGGTGGATCGCCCCTAAGAACTCATAGAAGAGGCTCTATGAAGACACCCTTTGCTCGCTCAGACTCTGAGGTAAGATCCAGGCCATGGGGCAGATTTTTGGGACTTTGGGTTAATTGTCTGCATGGATCCAGACCTTGGGGCAGGTGGAGATTGGAAGAGCCAGTGTGTGGAGCCTCTAGAAGGGATGGCAGAGGGAGTGTAAAGAACAGGGTAGTGCAAAGACATTAGTGTAGCTGGGAAACATCCTTAAGCACGTGCTTAACTTTATGCGCAGAAGTAGTTGCACTGAAGTAAATGGAATTACACCTTTGTGTAAAGTTAACTCCATGTTCAAGTCGTTTGCTGGAGGAGGCTTTAAATCTCTCCATGCCTCAGTTTCCCATCTATGACCTGGAGATAACATGGCTTCCTGACCTCACAGGGGCACTGTCTGGGTTCTCTGATACCTAGATAAATATTAACATGCCAGCTCACTGCACGTCCCTGTGTGCCCCCCAAACCTCGCCCTTCTTGTGCGGGGAAAAGGAGTCTTGTGGAATCAGAAATCCACGACCGGCCTGAGCCCCGACCCGAATGTGCCTGAGCGCTGCGCGGGTTTGAAGCTCCAGTTCAGAACCGAATCTTGACTCTAGTACCCAGAACCAGCTGTTGACGTTCCAGAGCTACGGTGTAGCATATGGAATATTAATTTATGCCAGTAGGTGGACTACCCTGCTGAAGCCTCCATCTGTGACGTTGTGGGAAACAGAGTCCAGGGGCTGCCGTGGGTGGTCTGGGCATTTCAGCAACGATGGCCGGGTGTTGAGCCCCAAGTGTATAATGGACCCGAAAGCAGGTGAATCCAGGGTGCTTTTCCCCCACAGCGAGTGTTCTGCACTACCGCTCTTGCTGTGCTGCTATTCAACAACACCCAGCTGCCCGGTGAGGCTCGCATTAGCGGCAAGGGAAGGGAAAAACGTGGCTTGTCAGGCCTGAAACTGACCCCAGCTGCTGCAGCGCAGGCCCCAGACACCCAGCTGTGCATGCGCCTGCTCTTCCACCCGTACAGCCGTGCTGGTGTCCAAACGCTTGTGTAGCCGTGTTCTGCCGTTGGCAGAGAGCTGTCCCATCGACATCAGAAACCCGCTCTCCGAGCAGCAGTAGCTGCGTCCATGGAGAACGTCTCTGGCCAGCATAGCGCTGTGTAAACGGATGCTTATGCCAGTAAAATGTATGTCACTGGGGGGTGTTTTTCACGCCCCTGGTGATAAGTTTTGCCAGTATAAGTGCTAGGGAAGACACAGTCCCTGCCTCTCTGCACTGAATGTGCTGGCAGCAGCCGGCTGACTCCCCAGCTCCAGCCACGTACTTCTCATATTAAACGGCCTCACTGAGTCCATTGGAAATGTCAAGTGCAGAGGTTAGATGCCCCTTTCAGCCCTGGTCTCAGCCTCAGACAGATCGAACCTGCACAGCTCACTTGTAACCCGCTGGAGCAGCAAGTCTCTTGTGTGTGTGTACGCTCAAGAAACCTGGAGCATCAGATGAGGGAAGGCTGTCTGTAACAGGGAGATAAAACCTGCCTGGAGTGTTTCCCTATGGTCCATGCTTCTCCCACCAATTTTGCATAGAAAGCCAGGGAAGCAATGGGGTGCCCTGGAGAGGATTTTGTGACACACCCACTTGTCTGGTGAGAATTGAACAGCAGTCTCCTAATTCATTTCACACAGGGGCACGCAGTCACTTCATTTGAACCAGGGGCCAAGAAGCAAAATGCCCGGTTCTGATATGTGCTGTCAACTTTTGATTGCCCTTGAGAGGGGTATGCGACCCCCATGCTGGGCAGCAGGTTACCTAAGTAATGTGGGCTCAGGGGTGCTGCCTGTCCAACTTCAGGTTTGGAGGGAGGCGCTGAAGGGGAAGAAACTGAGTTCAGGTGATGGCAGACCAGGAAAGAGAACCACTCGTCAGCTCCTGGAGAAAGGGCTGGCCAAAAGCAGACGTGCCCCAGGTGAACTCTGGAAAGGAAAGGTCAAATTCTGACCCCGGGGGGTGGGAGACTTCTCTGTCTCCTATGAGTATTGTATCTTTGCCTTGTTTTTGTTCACTGATTGTCCTGGAGGGGAGACTTTAAAGGGACTTGACCAGGTGGAGCTAGGCCAGAGTGGCCATGGACTGGGGCACCCCAGGGGAAGAGATATGCTCTGCCATGCCAGTCCATAAGGAGGTGCTAATGGTGAGTAGTCTCCTTCAGTGGTCATTCTAAGGGTATCTAGCCTAGGATCGGGCCTTAGTTTCACCACTCAGGAGCCTGAATATATCTGGTTTGGACAGTGAAAAATAAGTCTCAGTGGATTGTTGGCAGCAAGCCTCTGAGGTTTCTCTATTACCTTATAGATCAACGAACCCCTCAATGTGTGCAGAATACAATGGGAAAGATTGCTTTCTCATCACCAGTCCCCTGGCCCTTCCACTACCCATCTGAAAGGTTTTTTTTCCCTCCCAAATTTTCCAATCTGCAAAGTTTCTAGAGTCTATTAGCACAGGCTACTGTGCCCCACTGCTGGGAAAATAACCCATTAGGCAGCTGGCTTTCCGAGGACTGGCGTTTGTACCTGTCAGCAATGTCAAGCCGCCCCTGGAGTGGCAAGAGTGGCAGATTATTGTTTGTGATGGAGTTAAGTGATAAAATGAGGTGCAAAAGATGGAAAGGTCAGCTTTGTAGAGGAGGATACACAAAGAGGCTGATGAAAAGCGATGTGATGAGAGGAGTATTCCAGCCCCTGGTGTGCATGAAGGAAACACTTGTATACACACCAATTACCAGGGCAGAAATATCAGAAACACTTAGAAACTTGTAAAATGATTTTTTCTGATGCTAGTCAGAGCCATACACTGATCAATCAACAACCTGGGAACACGAAGACTTTCCCTCTCGCCTAGTCTTGCATAATGACAGGAATTTTGGGAAGGGGTCTATGTTATTGTCATACCCAGCATTAGCATCGTTGAACCAAACTAGATAGTCCTTCAGACTTTTCCGAGACATCAAGGCCTATGAAAAAGCAGTCGGGTTTTTAACACATCTCTCTGGTAGAAGATTAAGGGCTCTCTGGGGCTGGAGAGAAAGCAGAGCAGGGCGCTACTCAGATGTGACCATGGAGCATGTAATGCATGGCTTCAAAAAACGGCATAATCACCAAGCAAAGACTCCAAGAGAGGGCTTCATAGCATGGTGACTTGTGGGTAGCATGCCGCGTGTCTTCAAGAGAGTGTGTCCAGTACGGAAGGGCCTCAGATACCATGATAATGAGCCGGGTAGACATTATACCTGTCTTTCCTCCTACTCTTTGCCAGTCCTATCTACTTAGACTGCATGTTCTTCAGGGCAGACACAGTGTACTTCTGTGTTTGTTCAGTATCTAGCACAATGACCATGGTTGGTCCTTAGGTATCCTAACTTCCATGGAAGCCAAAATACCTTTGAGGGTCTGAGCTGAGGTCACGGGCTGGCTGGCCCTTCAAGGGGAACTGAGCTCAGCCTGTGACATGATAGCAGTTAACCTCCAGCTGGTCTGGACTCTGTTGCAATGAGTGATTTCAGCTGGGGACAGGTCAGGGAGAACTACAGAAGGTGGGGAGAGAAGGCGGGGAGGAAAAGATCCAGGAGAGAGAGATGTTCCTGTGCTCTGGAAAGGCCCTGGTGAAGGCAGGCTGCAGAGAACCACAGGGACGGAGTTAGTCACCTGTGGTGGGACATAGAAAAGGTGCAAGACCCTGTGAGGCTGCCTTGTTGGTTGGTGTTTGTGCAGAGTAACAAGGAACTGGGAGAACCCAGAGAAAGGACTGAGGAACAGAGGATGTATGAACCACCGGCTCCTGGGGCTGTGGGTAGGAAGTAGCCCAGACAAGAAGCAGGATGTCAGAAGAAGCAAGCAGCTGCTGAACACAGGGTTCCTGGGCTGGAACTGGAGCAGAGGTGGTGATGGGGGTGGAGCAGAGGTGG